>JAPCYS010000269.1:0-46599 GCA_028641055.1 Alopecurus myosuroides
AGACCATCAGGAGAGTGTCATCTGCATATTGAAAGATAGCCACCCCTTTGTCATTGAGATGAGGCACCAGACCAGAAATCAGCCCATTATCCTGAGCCTGTTGGATGATTTTAGCTAACCCTTCAGCAGCAATGTTGAACAGAAAAGGTGAAAATGGATCCCTTGCCTGACCCCCATGTGGCTACCAAAATCTTTGCCCCTTGTGTTACTGATTTTCACACAAAGAGTCCCATCCTTGACAATCTCCTCAATCAGTCTTCTCCGGAGTGGACTAAACCCTTTCAAGGACACACACTCGAGTAAGTAAGCCCAATCAATCTTGTCATAGGCTTTCTCAAAGTCAATCTTGAAGACCACTCCATGTTGCTTTTTTCTCTTGGTCTCATGTAGGATCTCATGAAGTGACATATTATCATCCATGATGTTTCTACCTTTAATAAATGCAGTTTGGTACTTGGAGATTAACTTCCCCATATAATGCTCCATCCTGAGGGTGGCTACCTTAATGATGATTTTGTACAATACTTGGAGTAGACAAATTGGTCTGTACTTCTGGAGACAATCAGCATCAGGAGTTTTCTGAAGCTAAATTATCATGCCAAAATTGAGCCAATAAAGGCCAAGATTCCCATGGTACCAGTCATTGAACAACTGTATAACACCTTCCAATGTCCCAGGATATCTGAAAGAACTCAATAGGAATCCTATCAGGTCCAGGAGCTTTATTCCTAACCATAGAGTCAATGGCCATTTTGACCTCCTCAATAGTAAAAAATGAGTCAAGACTAGCAGTATCAGAAGCAGACAACTTCTCTTCTTCTTCCCAAATATCATTAGAAAATCTCATCAGGTTTCCTTCCCTAGGACCAAACAACTGCTTGTAATATTCAGTGGCATGTGTAAGAAGCTCAGAAGTCCCCTGAACACACCTGTGACCATTAATCATGGAATATATGGTAGTCTTCCTCTTCCTACCATTTGCAACTCTATGGAAAAAGGCTGAGTTCGACCCCCTACAAGAGTCACCTCTCACTAGACATTTCGTGCGAGAATTTCTCTTCCTCATCACACAATCTTAGCATCTCACTATGAATAAAGCCCTTCCTTTCAAATTGATCAACAGTCAAATCCCCCTATTCCTCCAGCAGCTCCAGACTAGTAAGCTCCAGGGTTAGATTTTTCCTTAACCTGATTGAATCCCCTCTGACATTGGTGATGACCCACAAGTATAGGGATCGCAACAGTCTTCGAGGGAAGTCAAACCCAAAATTATTTATTCGACATAAGGAGAGCCAAAGAATATTTATTAGCCTTAACAACCGAGTTGTGAATTCAGCTGCACCTGAAAGTAAACTTGCTCGCAACAATTTATCACTGGTAACAGTTTTATAGCAGCAGTGGAAATAAAATAACAGTAGTAGTAAAATAGTAACAACAGTAGCAATCGCGGAAAACAGTGGGATGGGAGTACCGTAGGCATAGAGGGAATGGATGGACGGGCGTTGCATGGATAACAAGGGTCATGTAATAATAATTACATGGACATTGCAGATAATAATAATAAAGAATCAAACATGTAGGCAAACCATAGGCATGTGTTCCAATATAGTCATACGTGCTCGAAATGAGAAACTTCCGCAACATCTTTTGTCCTACCATCCTGTGGCAGCGGGGCCTCTAGGGAAACTACTGGTAATTAAGGTGCGCCTTTTAATAAAGCACCGGAGCAAAGCATTAACACTCCGTGAACATATCTGATCCTCACATTACAGTCATGCCCTCCGGTTGTCCCAATTGCTGTCACTTTGGGGCCTCGGGTTCCGGACAACAATGTGTGTAAACAACTTGCAGATATGATCAAGAAACATAATTATACTCATGAAACAATAACATATTCAGATCTGAAATCATGGCACTCGGGCCCTAGTGACAAGCATTAAGCATAACAAGTTCCAACAACGATAGAAAACACTAACAATGGATACTAAGCACTATGCCCTAACAATCTGGCATTATTACATGATCAATCTCATCCAATCCCTTCCACCCTCTCAGCCTACATCGGGGTTTACTCACTCATGGACGGGGAAAACAAGGATGGTTGATGGAGAAGGAGTGGCAATGTCTATGGCGATGATCTCCTTCGAATCCCCATCCCGGCAGGGTGCCAAAATAGGAACTTTTGATCCCCGAATTGAGTTTCGGGGTGGCGGCGGCGCTCTGTTGTGTTTCTGTGGAATATGACGAACCCCCTCGAGTTTTAGGGTTGAAGGCAATATGTAGTCGAAAGGGGGGTCCGAGGGGGTGTGTGAGTGGCCCACACCACCAGGCGGCGCGACCAAGGGGGCGCCGGGGGGTGGTGTGGCCCCCTCCTGGATCCTCTCCTGGCCCCATTTTGGATCCCGGGGTCTTCTGATGTTTTAAGACCAATGGGGTCTTTTCTGGGCATTTTCCCGAAAGTTGATTTTTCTGCACAAAAACGAGACACCAAGGTAATTCTGCTGAAAACAACATTAGTCCGTGTTAGTGGTATCCAAAACTCACAAGTTTAGAGGAAAACAATAAGAAAAGTGTTCGGAAAAGGAGATATGTTTTGGACGTATCAACTCCCCCCAAGCTTAGCTTATTGCTTGTCCTCAAGCAATTCAGTGACAACTGAGTGCGATAAAAGACTTGTACGAACACATTTGTTTCATATGATGTAAATATACTCACTATATGATCAAGTGCTGAGGCAATTCATAATAAGATGTATGGAAAATAAAGGCTACCCAACAGTTATGCAAACCATCAAAACATGCCAACAAACTAATAATAGACAATATGGAGTATATCAACCTGCAGGATTGCAATGCTCATAATAGGGTATGATAAAGTGCACTCGCTTTCCCTTAATAGTGGAGCAAAACATAAATGCCAGGGCACCCCTGAAGTTCAAGTGAAGACTAGAAATAAAGATATCAAAGATACAAGCATCAAAGTTATACCACTATGAACCGTGTTTTGGGACAAGCACATTACACTAAGAATAATAGTTATGCTCTCAAGAAGGTTCATAAAGCGAGAAGGTGAAGACTCAACATAAAAGTAAAAGAAGGGCCCTTCGCAGAGGGAAGCATGGATTAACTCATGTGCTAGATCTTTTTATTTTATTAAACAGAGGTATTGAAATTATGTTTTAGAGAGGTGTATACTTATGTCAACGAATGGTGACGAAGGGATGGATCTTAGACCCTGCGGGTAAGGACACCCCGTCTCAGGCCCAACGTTAAGGCCCAAGAAGGGAAGCCCTTGGAGTATTCTGGAAGGCCCACGTGAAGCCCACCCGCAATGCCTTGCAGGATAAGTTAGGAAACTTGTAACCGACGTAGGGTTAGAGTTCGAGTCCTCCCCGGGTAGGGTTTGAGACCTGGCCACCTATATAAGGCCAGGAGAACCGACGGAAGAGGACCAAGCAATACCGCACCACCAAAGCCTTGAGATCGAGATCATACCCTCGACTTGAGCAACCACCATTGTAACCGATCTACTTCAATAATACAGATTGACAGAGGCAGGAGTAAGGGTTTTACCTCTACGAGGGCCCCGAACCTAGGTAAAACTTGCCCCTGTTTAGCCGACGATCGCCACCAGCGTTCATGAGTTCTCCTATTCGAAACCCTATGGGTTCACCCGAGGGATTTGTTGAGTCATAGATTCGACAATTGGCGCCGTCTGTGGGAACAGCGGGCGCTGGATCTCCGGCATCTTCGGCTTCATCGACAACCAACTCACGTTGGAAACCTTCGACTACGGCTCTGACCAACCCTATCAGGATCGGATCTGTCGTGGTCACCCCTCACTCACTGGAGTCACGCCCGGTATTCAGCGATCTGGAAAAGAGCGTCACCTTGACGTTCGGAAGCTTGAAGTTCGTAACCAACATGGAAGGGATCCTCCACTTCCCTGAAGAATCAAGATCCGAGTCAGAAGCCGTCGACTCGCGCCTTCATCTGGAGAAAAGTGGCGAGTCCGTCCGCTTCAACACCAACGACTACCATACCCTCTCGATAGAGGAACCTTCCCGAGTCCAGAGAGCTTTCCGAGCTACGCCTAGGACGCACGAGCCACGACTGGCTCAAGTCTGCATGCCAGGATCGGAGCTACCCCCGGAAACAGAACACAGCGCTGCGGAACGCGCTGAGATCGGCGTCTCGCGGGAGGCCTGCGATCGAGCCAAGGAAGCCATGCGAACTAGCAAGCCGCCTGTGGCTGGGGCGCCGCATGAAGATATGGTCGCCTACCACTATCATCTGGTGAGAGCAGCCGCAACTATCAAAGAAGCCCGGATAGACCTAACCCGGCGGAAAATATTGGCGGATGAATCAAGTCAACGGCGGGCCGGGCTGTCCCTAACACCTTCGGTCGGAACCCGACCCGCGAGGAGGGGATACGCATCAACATCCATGAACGCCGAGTCCTGGGGCGAGATCAGCAGGGCAGGCGGACCTTCCCTCATGCGGGTGGACGAGGATGGGAACGTCTACCCGCAAACTCCTGCAGCCGCAGTCCTGGCCGCAGCAACCTACATGCAGATGAACCAGCCGACGGAAAGCGATCCTCGAGCAGAACAGTACAAGCAGGTGCACAAGGGACTAGGGTTGGCAGCTGTGAAGCTTGCCTCCTATGACCGTCGAAAAGCCGCCGAACAGCTAGATAGGGAGAAAGAAAAGGAAAAAGAAGCATCCCGCAAGCATAGGAGCACTTCGCCAAGAAGAGACAAGTCACCTCGTCGTGGTCGAGGAAAAGAAGCTCGACGCCGCGATGACAGTCGAAGCAGCAGCAAGGGCAGCCCAAGAGATAAGAGCTTGCGACATCATAGCAGCCGCTCGCGAAAACGCAGCAAGGAGCCATGGAAGGAAACTGATCGCGACCAGCCAGCATACAACGCGCGGTCGAACATCGCACAAAACATGGTGGACAAGGCGAGAGCTGCGAGGAACCGCGCGCACTCCACGTCTAGTTCTTCGGATGACAAGACCTATGGCGCGCTGTGCTTCACCCGCAGCATCCGCAAAGCACCCCTACCCAGAAGATTCAAGCTAAGCACAGAAGTAACAAAGTACGATGGCTCACTCGAGCCCTCGTCGTGGCTAAAGGACTACCTCATGGCAGTAAAATGCCAACGTGGGAACAAGAACACGGCTATGCAGTACCTCAATCTACATTTGGTTGGCGCGGCACGTAGCTGGCTGGAAGCAGGGCCAAGATCCTGTTACGCATCATGGGACGACCTGCACCGCGACTTCTGCAAAAACTTCCAGTCCACCTACAAGAGACCAGCTACCATTGAAGAATTGCGAGCCTGCAAACAGAAGAGCAGCGAGTCCACCCGCGAGTATATTCAGCGATGGACCACGCTCAGGAACACCGCAGGAAACATCTCGGAAGAAGTAGCGGTTGAAGCCTTCGCGAAAGGCGCCCGACGAACTGCTTTCAGAGAAGAACTGGGCCGAGCCGCACCCAAAACTATTGGGGAGCTGATGGTCATAGCCGACAAATGGTCTAATGGAGAAGACGCGGTGCGCAACGAGAGAGCATCATCGCCCGCACCCGAGGACGATCGCCATGGTCGGAGGAAGAGGAGAAAAGATTACGATCACGACGATCGGGAAGAGATGGTAGTGGCGGAATTCACGCGAAGTCGTGATAGTGGACACCGAGGAAGTCACGAGTGGAAACCAAAGGTTGAAGACAAAAGTCCCGAGGAGGACCTTGATGCTTACTGCTCGCTACATCTATTTACAGGTAAGCGTACGGGCAAAACCAAGGCAACGCACCTCCTCAAGGATTGTCGGAAGTTCCATGATATTCACGAGGCTTTCTCGAAGAAAAGCAGATCAGCAGCTATTCCAAATTACCCGCCACTTCCAGGAGGAGGCCACCAAGGATTCCAGCCACCACAACCCCTACCTCCACCAGCAAATCCAAACATGGCGCTGGCCGCACTACCTGCGCCACCCGCACCTAACGCCGGAGCTAACGCGTAACCGAACCCGGCTGGACAGTTAGGGATGATACAAAAAGTCTGCCCATCCCGCAGAGCTCAGAAGACAAACACGCGGCAGCTATGCATGGCTGTGCAAACCCCGCCAACTAGGACAGAGTACCTGAAGATGGCGGACCAATCGATCACCTTCTCCATGGAAGACCACCCGCCACGAGTCTATCAACCAGGTCACGCCGCCCTCGTAATCCAAGCGCAAATTGGTAACTACGAACTGGCCCACGTATTCATGGACGGTGGCATCGGCATCAACATTATCTACGCGGATACGCTCCGTCGGATGAATAGGAATCTGGATGGCCTTGCGGAATCAGAAACATTCTTCCACGGGATAGTTCCAGGAAAGGCGGTCCGTCTACTCGGAACAATCAACCTAGAGGTGGTATTGGGCAATCGACGCAACTACAGAAGGGAATTTCTCGACTTTGAAGTAGCCGACTGGCCCTCACAGTACCACGCCATTCTCGGTCGAACAACGTTCGCCAGATTCATGGCAGTACCACATTACGCGTACCTGAAGCTCAAGCTACCCGGGGAGTATGGTGTAATCACCATCGACGGAGATTTCCATAAATCCAACAAGTGCGACATCGAGTTCAACGAGATCGCAAAATCTTTCGGGATGCAAGAAGAATTGCAGGACATAGCAAAAACCACGGACCACTCCGTGATGCCCCTCACGAAGAAGAACGCGCCAGAATTAGAATTCAACACCAACAGTGACACACGAAAGCATCACGTGCACCCGACATACTCCGCGAAGACCGAGATGGTTTCAACCACCCTCTCGCCAGCATAGGAAAGCGCGCTCGTCGAACTCCTCCGTGAGTACTGGGAAATTTTTGCCTGGCAGCCATCAGATATGCCAGGAATACCCAGTGAGTTCGCCGAGCACTCACTCGAAGTCTTCAAAGACACAAAACCCATCAAGCAGACCAGTCGCCGGTTCTCAGAACCAAAGCAGAAAGCACTTGGAGAAGAAGTCAACAGATTGCTAGCAGCAAAATTCATCAGGGAGATCAAGATATCCACTTGGTTAGCCAACCAAGTGCTGGTACCAAAGAAGAACACCGACATCCTTCGAGTGTGCATCGACTACTCGTCGTTGAATAAACACTGCCCCAAGGATAACTTCCCCCTCCCACGAATCGACTAGATCATGGACTCCACCGCGGGCTGTCAACACCTCTCCTTTCTGGACGCCTACTCGGGATACAACCAGATCCGGATGAAGCAGGAGGACGAGGAAAAAACAACATTCGTTACACCCCACGGTGTGTACTGCTACACGACAATGCCCTTCGGGCTCAAGAACGCAGGCGCAACATATCAGCGCTGCATGCAAAAATGCCTCGCTAAGCTCATTGGCAAGAACGTACAAGTGTGCATTGATGACATCGTCATCAAGACTCGAGTAGAGGATACACTCCTCGAGGACCTTAGAGAAACTTTTGACACTCTTAACGCATACAGGATCAAGCTCAACCCGACAAAATGCGTCTTCGGCGTCCCAGCAGGAAAACTTCTCGGGTACCTGGTATCCGCCAGAGGCATCGAAGCCAACCCGGAGAAAATACAAGCAATCTTGACAATGAAGGAGCCAACCAATCTGCGCGGAGTCCAACAGCTTGCAGGGCGACTAGCCGCCTTGAGCATATTTATCGCATGATTGGGTGAGCAGGCGTTACCCTTCTACAAGTTGTTGAAGAAGATGGACAAATTCGAATGGACACCAGAGACCAAGAAGGCATTCGCAGACCTGAAACGATCCTTGCAAAGCAGGCGAATCCTTGCAACACCGCAAGAGAGGGAGCCACTCTACCTATACCTAGTCGCAACAAACCAGGTCATCAGCACAGCCATCGTAGTCGAACGACCTGAGGAGGGCAAGGCATATGGAGTCCAACGACCGATCTACTACATCACTGAGGTGCTCTCGCCATGCAAGCAACGATACCCTCACTACCAGAAGCCGGAGTTGTTCTCAGAGCTCGAAAGCTCAAGCACTACTTCCAGGAACACACCATAACAGTGGTTAATGATGCATCACTCGGTACAATCATAAACAACCCAATGGCACCTGGAAGAATTGCAAAATGGAGTATCGAGCTGGGCGCTTGGGACATCATCTATGCAGGGCGCAATTCAGTAAAATCCCAGGTACTCGTGGAGTTCCTGAGCGAGTGGACAGAGCTACAAACGCCCGGGCCGCCAGAATACACGAGTAATTGGATCATGTACTTCGATGGGTCCAAGAGAAACGAAGGAGCAGGAGCTGGGATCGTCCTAATATCACCTAGAGGGGACAAACTGCAGTACGTCCTACGATTGGATTTTCCACCCGATGATCCAGCATCAAACAACGACGCAGAATATGAAGCTCTGTTGCATGGGATGAAGATGGCAATTGCATGTGGATCCACCCGACTGATGATCTACGGCGACTCCAATCTCATCGTGCAACAGACAATGAAGGAGTGCGACGCTATCGCTGAAAACATGGTCGCCTATCGTGACATGTACAACCTACTCGAAGGAAGTTTCAAAGGATGCGAGCTGAAGCATATTGCAAGATCCAGCAACGAAGAAGCAGACAGGCTGGCAAACATGGGTTCCACAAACACACCCATACCGCCAGGGATATATTTCGAGCGGATGACTAGACGATCAGTCAAAATCAAGAAAACTGCAGAGGCACCCGCAGCATCAGAGACAGAGGTCAGCCCGCATGTTTCTATTATCGAGCTCATTCATCATATTTCGCGACAAGTTTTTCTGGTCGAGCCAGTCTGGACGCAGAAATACCTCGACTACTTTTCTGCAAAACAGCTCCCAGCAGATCCACGTGAGGCTCGATAGATAATCAGGCGAAGCAAATCTTTTCGGATGATCAACGGAGCATTGTACAAGCAGAGCATCTCAGGCATACTGCAACGATGCATAGCACCCAAGGATGGCAAGGAATTATTACAAGACATCCATCAAGGAGATTGTGAACATCATGCTAGCTGGAAAGCAATCATGGGAAAAGCCTTCCGAGCAGGATTCTACTGGCTTACAGCAGCCAGAGACGCAAAGGAATTGGTCGACAGGTGCAACGCTTGCCAGTGATTCGCACCAAAACCACACGCACCCGCTACGGAATTGCATATGATACCCATCGCCTGGCCCTTTGCACAATGGGGGATGGACATGGTAGGACCACTACGCAAGTCCACGCCAGGTGGATACACACACTTGCTGGTCGCAGTTGACAAATTTACCAAATGGATTGAAGCCATGCCGGTAACCTCGGCTAGCGCCCAATGTGCCGTCAAATTCCTCGACTCCATCGTATGCAGGTTTGGAGTACCACACGACATCATTACAGACAATGGTACTAACTTCACAGCAAAAGAAACACAACATTTCTGTGAAGAAAAGGGCATCAACTTCAAATTTACCTCAGTTGCCCATCCGCAAACCAACGGCCAAGTCGAAAGATCCAACGGATTAGTTTCGGCTGGCATCAAGAAACGTCTACTCGATCGTCTACACCCAGCAGCAGGACATTGGGCAGAAGAGCTACCCTCCGTGCTATGGAGCCTCCGCACAACTCCAAACCGATCCACAAACTACACACAATTTTTCATGGTCTACGGGGCCGAAGCATTCCTTCCCGAGGACGTCAGCTTCAGCGCCCCACGGGTTGTTGCTTACAGCGAAGAAACCTCCAACAGGGCACTCGCGGATGATATGGACGCACTCGACGAAATGCGCGATATTGCAATGGCAAGATCCGCAGTATACCAGCAGTCGCTGCAAAACTATCACAGTCGCCGCATACGCCATAGGGCCTTTGCAATAGGAGATCTGGTGCTACGGCTCAAGCAGAAGGAAGGACACAAGCTCGAGCCACCATGGGAAGGACCCTTCATAATACACGAAGTTATCCCAGGTGGCGCCTATCGATTGAAGAATCCAACAACTGGAGGCATCTATTTCAACCCTTGGAATGTTGCGCAACTCCGCAAGCTTTATCCCTAGATTTATTTTACTCGCAGTAATAAGGCTATACTAGCCATCTTGTAGCTAGACAGAAAAACACATGACTTTTCAGTCATTGCAATAAAATACATGGTTTCTCAACCATACATACTCGAAGATTTCTTATCCTTACATGCTAAAAGTAACAGGTACACACCCCAAAAAAATACACGGGGCCACACCTAACTCAGTATCACAGGAAAAAGTTTATTTACAAGATGAACACCTTACAACAGTTTTTTACAAACTACATAGCGAAACAGGATACATACATCCTATATTCACACATGGCGATGAGCATTCTCTGCCGCCAAAACCCGATCTACCGCAGCAGAGGTCAATCGAATAATTTCTTCTGCCGCAGGTCGAACAACCCTATAATCAGGAGAAAAGTCGATGGTTGGACCATCAGGAAGTCTAGCTACGGAGTTGAAATTCACCTCCGGATGCCACAACCGGACGAAAGAGAGGGCCACTACCGAGCCGCAAATCATCTGATTGCGCACACACTCGCGAATTTCTCCTTCTCGCCCGAACACCCTGAGAAGATGGCTCCAATCCTCAGGACCCCTCTCCAAAGGATAAAAAGCAGCGTTCATTGCAATCAACACCTCGTGAAAGGAACTCACGAGTATCTTCGTTTGGATGACTCAGAACTTCAAGGTAGCCAGCACAAAGCCTCGACTACGATCAGACCAAAAGTTACTCGCATGGGGCTTTGAGCTGCCAGATTCCTGAAGGATGTGGTTCTCCACCCACTGTTTCTCACTCCTATCATCTGGCTGAACAACTGGAAAGCAAAGGTATATGGTCAAAGAAAGATATAGGACAAAGAAGACTAGGGGGCTGAACTACTTACAGAGCAAATCATTGGCAACATACGCCAATTCATCCATCACAAACTGCTCGCGTTCAGTCGCCAGCTTTTGTTTGGACTTGGCTACATCCGCTACCCCACGCAACGCTTTTAGCTTGCGTTCACCATCCGCCACACGATCACGGAGGCCTGCAAAGGTGCCAACAGTAGCAACAAGAGGATTTGCTGGGCTAGCAGATCCACCTGAAGACTCCACAGCAACCCCGACTACCTGACAGAAAACATGGAAATTGAAGGAATAAGATGCCCTCATTCGATATGTAACAACCACCTATTCGACAAGTGCTTGGGGGCTACTCCCATCGGGAGGAAACACACAACAAATCAGTCACAGTAAGCATCTCAGAAAAACATCTCGATTAAAACGATGAAAATACGGGAATGCATCCCAAGGTTCATTACAATCAAAAGAGCGAACTACAAAGAAAAGATAACTAAGGAGCTGCAGATGTGCCGCCACTCGATACGGTGCCTCCCCTGGCATGGGCGAACAACTCGGATAACTTTCGAGCAAGGACTCCGGCTGGCTCGCCAAAACGACAAAGCCCTACCTTTTTGCCCGTGGAAGGATCAACGGGAAGGTCCGAGTACGCCTCTTCCAAGCCGGTGACTCCATGCGCCAACGCGAACTGGATGGCGGTCTTCGCCCCAGATTCCGACTGCGCGACCACGTAGGCACCAAGGAGATTGCTCTCCGAGAAAATCTTCAAAAGATCGCCCAGCGCAGGTGGAGACACGGCGTTGACAAGGAGGCCACGGTGAAGCTGCGTCAGCACTCGAACGGCATCGCCAATCAGGGTGCAAATCCGTTCAGCGTGCCTCCTGAGCTGGGCGCAAGAATCCGTCAGCGCATCCACCCGATGGACCCCAGGAAGCTCCAGTGGGACACCTAGACGACCTACAAAGAAAACTGTTAAGATCCAAAGCACTCACCAAGACAGAAGACAAATCATAGGACAAAAGCAACTTACCCGCAAAGCGCTCGGCAAGAGGACGAAGGAAGTCGACAAGGTCGGCATCCGCCTTGGTGCCAGCTTCCTCCAAGTTCTTCAGAGCATCCCGGGCAGCCGCAAGCTTTCCTTCGAGATCGGCCGACAACATGCGGGAAGACTCGAGTTCCCGTCGAATAGCTGCCAACTCAGCCTCTTGAGCGTTTGCCCGAGTGGAGGCACTCACCTCCTTGGCCTTCATAAACTCAATTGGAGCTGCGTAGCAATAATTGTCAGAGACGAAGAATTGGTGGAAAAATAAAGAAGGAAGAAGATGATAAAATTACTTCGAAGAAGCTCATTCTCTGTGACGCCCCGAGATCGGGCACTATGCAGATTTCAGCATTCCCGCCAAATCCGCATAATAACCGATTCCAGGTTGACATTTATGATAACATTACAATAGTTCACGAATAATCCACAATTACAACAGAAACAGATAGATACAAGATGACTCAAACGAGCCAGGGTTACAACTGATACAATACAAAGATCCAAATAACAGCGGAAGAAACAACAGATCGTCCGTCTACGGACAAGATCCAAATTGGACTAAGAGTCCTGAAGATAACCGAAGGCGTCCAATCCCTGCCCAGGCCAAGCCGGAGGGATTCCCAAGCTAACGTCGTCAGACTTCAAACCTGCTGACTGCAAGTTGGAATTTGCAGCCACGAAAGAGATTCGTGGGTCAGTACGGTTAAGTACTGGCAAGGGGGATAAAACCCATACTCACAAGTTACCGGCGTAGCCAGTCATCACAAGATACAAATACTTTAGGATCAACGGAAAAGGGGTTGTTGCAATAAGCTACAGCAGGCTGCACTAACCAACTATAGAGATTCTAGTACTTCCAACTATCAGAAAGGAGATAAGATCGAGTGATAGTAACCAACTGAAAGATAACGTCAAACAAACCCATCCTGGATCTCGCCCCTTATCCGAGGAAGCAATCCGAGGATAACTCACACCGTTGTATTAAAGGTGAATCAAGTTATTGTGAATAAACCTATTACTAGTCAAGTTGTTAATCATGGGTGTAACATGGTTGATCATTATGTTTAAGTTGTCCTGAGTACTTGTTAGCCAGTACTTTCACCAGTAATCCATAACCGCGGAAAACACGGCTTCTCGAGAAGATTTACCCTGCAGGATGCACCAAAGTAACCACACTCATGAATATCCCGCCAGATGGAGTGGCCCCTCCACAAGCGGGGCACTCAACACAATCCAACCCTTCTTCGCATCAAGCCCAAAGAACCTTGGCGCACGGCTACTCGGGCCCAGAAGAAAATGGACCCTCATAGCACTCTAAGACCGTGTCCCCCTATATGCCGACTACGAAAGTTCCACCCGGGATCCAAGGGCTCGCAAAATCATGCATGCAGCAAATGGAAAACCCGAACTAATGAGGCGATTGGACGAGATGCGAATCGGGTCAAACTGAGGGGAGCCCATACTCCCCAAATGCGGGTAGTGCGCTCATCATGGATCAGTAGACAAGACCCTTTTCCTATTAGGGTCGACACTAGCAGGCCTCAAAACCTCAAAGGGCCTCCTGCCGGTGCCTTATCATCAAATTATTATTATACCATTAGCAATTAACAGGTTTGGTTGATTAACATCGAGCCCCAGAGCATAAATAAGTAATAACAGAAGTAACGGGTAACAGACTCGAGCAAAACAACCTAAGCAGGCTAGATAAGAACCGGCACAAACAAAGGCTGTAGGTATGGAGTGAGGCAATATCAAGGTTAAGGGATTCATGTGATGGGTTCGTAACAGAAGCAACTACCACTATGGCTAGCAGAAAAGAATCAACGGAAAGAATCGGTAACAAGTGATGAAAAGCAGCCATATGGCATGCAAGTGAGTATACTTCCTGAGATCCGCAAGGTAGCAGAACTTGTCGTTGCTCACATCATCTCAACGTCCGTTGTGAGAGAACACCACATCCCATTGTTATTTTGTTATTAACAAATTAATCAATGGAGCTTTGTAGTTTTTCTATGTGCAGTGATGCTTTCTGGGAGGAGGATTCTAGTGGAATGCCTGCAACAAATTTGTTCCACTTGATTTTAGACATCAAAGGTTGCCCTGCTGCTATTACTCTTGATAAGGATACTCAATATAACGTTGTTAGTCTTGATGTGGTTGAGCAATTGCAATTGGAAACTTTTTCAGCAAATCCATACATGTTAATTATTAAGGATGATAAAATTCGAATAACTCAATGTACTTTTGTTCGATTAACCATTCATGGTCATACAGAGCAAATTTATTGTAATGTGATTCCTAGAGCATTTACTAGTTGTCATCTTTTGTTGGGTAAATCATGTATTGTCAAATTTCGGTTTGATTTTGCTAGAAATCATGTTTCACTTGAAAATTGTAAGGAAGTTAGAAAACAACCATTATGTTATCCTCAAGTCATGGGATCCGAAATTGAGAAGATATGTGAGGTGGTGTCTACTAATGTAACCATGTCTACTCCTAGTGTTGTTACTTGTGATGTGCAGGTTGCTTTTAAAGAAAAGGAGCCTATAGTACAACCTGCACCACAACCACCACCACCACAACCAAATGGAGGAGCATGTCATTGTGCCTAGTTTTGTTTCTTGTGATTTGCAGGTTACTTTTGAAGAAAGGGAGCCACAAGAAGTAGAACCTGCATCACCACTTGAGATAGTTGAATTGGTACCTAATTATTCTGAGGAGGATGCTATTGATAAAGGTGCTGATTTCGTATTACCCCTCTTAAGTATTGAATTATGTGAACCCACTAATTTGCTAGTTGATTCTTGTGAGTTAACAAGCATAGATAGTCCATCTACATGTGATAATGTGCTAATTTCGAAATTTAATCATGTGGTTTTGATTTCACATAAGTAAGTACTTGCTAAAATACCACCTAATGATATTGTGGACTACATCATGTTAAATGAATCAATTAGTGTGCAAAGTGCTATGAAAAAGGTTGCTGAAATTTCATATGTAAATTCTAGCAATTATGTTTCTTCTTTCACTTTTAACTTGATTGGTGATTATAACATGAGTGAAATTTTTATGGTGGATCACATATGCATAACTTGTGATAAAATGGCTGAATTAAACAATGTTTTACCTTGGGTAGATAGGTTACAATTTCCCACATATGAGCATGATTTTACACATATGTTTGGTTTGCCACAATACTTGTCACATACATGTGCTAATAAATTGTTCTTCACTTATATTTGCAAATTAAGTTGCGATTTTCATGATGACAATAATAATCATGTTCCCACCTTTGAGTATACTGATAAACATAAATTTGATCATATATCTTCTTTGAGAACACTTGAATTGATACTAAACAATAAAAATATATACACATATGATTCTCATTTTGATCATGATTTATTGAGCTTCACTTATATTTGCAATTGTGATTGCTATTTTATGGAGTGCTATGACAATTATGTGATGTTTTTAAGCAAAATTCGTGGTCACATGTCTTGGGCACAATTTTATGATATGATAACAACTAATGCACCTCATTATAGATATTTGTATTGTGCATACACGTTGTTCTTTTTGTTTCTTCCACTTTCAGCTTACTACAAGCCGAGGACGGCTTGTTTTGAAGAAAGGGAGGATGATAGGGACATAATAGAGGTCCATGAGGTTTATTCATGCCTGAGTTGGAAAGAAATATTGAGCCTCACTGATGTTTATTATAAGGTGAATTCTTTCCTAACAAATAATGTTTGTGTTCATGAGAATGTTATACTACCTAAGCCTATGAATTTATGTATTATTAGGTTTATTAATAACACAAACATGGATGGAGAAGTGGAAGCAATGAGCAAGAGAAGGAGGCGTGGAAAACAACAACAAGGAAATAATGTTTCAGTTCGGACTGCCAGAAGTCCCGAATTTGAAATAGTCATGGATTCTTCATACGGGCTCCAAATACAGGAAACGAGCACAATCCGGATAGGAAATTTGATGGGATTTCCAATGGATCCGGCCCATCAACAAATTCGACTCGTGCAAGCCGTGGTGACCGAAACAATCCACGAATAGTTTTCTGCCAGTTTCCAAATCGAGTCCAATTGGCTGCACCCATGTTGGGTCAGTTTGTATCTGAGTTGGTTGAGTCCAAACAAGTAGGAATAGGTCCAATTTCGTGGGAAACATCCACTCCCTCATATATAGCTACCACCTGCGTGTGGAACAGATTAGACTACGTTAAACCCAAAAACCTTAGACCTCTAGATTGAAACTGCTTGTAAGCCTTTCATCTGGAAGTTCATCTGCAAACTTTACGTGATACCTGCTGTTCCACTGGGAATAAGACGGTACAGGACCACTTGTAGTCGGTGGATTACTTGTGAAAGAGTGTGGAGTCAACCAACTCAGATACAAACTGACCCAACATGGGTGCAGCCAATTGGACTCGATTTGGAAACTGGCAGAAAACTATTCGTGGATTGTTTCGGTCACCACGGCTTGCACGAGTCGAATTTGTTGATAAGGCCGGATCCATTGGAAAGCCCATCAAATTTCCTATCCGGATTGTGCTCGTTTGCTGTATTTGGAGCCCGTATGAAGAATCCATGACTATTTCAAATTCGGGACTTCTGGTAGTCCGAACTGAAACATTATTTCCTTGTTGTTGTTTTCCACGCCTCCTTCTCTTGCTCCTTGCTTCCACTTCTCCATCCATGTTTGTGTTATTAATAAACCTAATCATACATAAATTCATAGGCTTAGGTAGTATAACATTCTCATGAACACAAACATTATTTGTTAGGAAAGAATTCACCTTGTAATAAACATCAGTGAGGCTCAATATTTATTTCCAACTCAAGCATGAATAAACCTCATGGACCTCTATTATGTCCCTATCACAAGGACTCCGGCTGGCTCGCCAAAACGACAAAGCCCTACCTTTTTTCCCGTAGCAGGATCGACAGGAAGCTCCGAGTAGGCCTCCTCCAAACCGGTGCCTCCATGCGCCCGCGCGAACTGGATGGATGTCTTCGCCCAGATTCTGACTGAGCAACCGCGTAGGTATCAAGGAGATTGCTCTCCGAGAAACTCTTCAGCAGATCGCCCAACGCGGGTGGAGACACGGCGTTGACGAGAAGGCGGCCGTGCAGCTGCGTCAGCACTCGAGTGGCATCGCCAATCAAGGTGCAAACCCCTTCAGCGTGCCTCCTGAGCTGGGCGCAAGAGTCCGTCAGCGCATCCACCCGACGGACCCCAGGAAGCTCCAGTGGGACACCCAGAAGACCTACAAAGAAAAATGTTAAGATCCAAAGGACTCACCAAGACAAAATACAAATTATAGGACAAAAGCAAGTTACCCGCAAAGCGCTCGGCAAGGGGACGAAGGAAGTCGAAAAGGTCGGCATCCGCCTTGGTGCCAGCTTCCTCCAAGTTCTTCAGAGCATCCTGGGCAGCCGCAATCTTTCCTTCGAGATCGGCCGACAGCATGCGGGAAGACTCGAGTTCCCATCGAGTAGCCGCCAACTCAGCCTCTTGAGCAGTTGCCCGAGTGGAGGCACTCGCCTTCTCGGTCTTCATAAACTCAAGTTGAGCTGCGCAGCAATAGTTGTTAGAGCCGAAGAATTGGTGAAAAATAAAGACGGAAGAAGATGGTAAACTTACTTCGAAGAAGCTCATTCTTCGAGGCGAGTCGATCACGGTCTGATCGAAGGATCCCGCACTCCGACTCAGCGAGAACAACACGGCGACCAACGACCGCAAGGGAGTCGATAAGCGACTGCAAGGAACATGAAGATAGAAGAATCAGAAAAATGAAATTTGAGCCTATACTCGATTGTAAACATTCGAATATAGCTTCGGGTGCTACTCCCATCGGGAGCACTGTCGTGCACCCAATAAAATGAAGAAGAAGAAATAAGAAGACTATCTCTAAGCCTGTAGCCGATCGCATGCGATCGACTACAGCCTCGGGGGCTACTCCCATCGGGAGCACTGACGTGGACCCGATAACAAATCCAAAAATGATAAAGCATTGAAGAAGCAGGCAACAAAGTTTACCTGGCCTTGAGCGAAGGAGAGGGGATCCGCCGAGCTACCCGACACCTCCTTCGGAGCCGAAGCCCCAGCAGCAAAACTAGGAATTCTGTATTCCGTAGTCGTCGCGTTGGGGGCTACACTCGGTGAATTTTGGACGGTATCGGCGGTAGGAGTATCACCCGCAGCTCCCACTTTATTCCTCTTTTCGGGAGGAAGGGAAGAGGCGTACCTACGAGGGCTGATAGCTTGCAGGCTACAATGAAGACAATACGTCAAAAAAAAATGCGAAAGGAAATGTTCGACTAAGAGCAAGAAGAGAAACTTACTCGTCATCATCCTCCTCGTCCAACATATCCGCATTCCAGGCGGTTTGGATTGTTGGAAACGAAGGAGAAGGGGCGCGCGTACGTAGCGGAGTGACGGTGATGGGCTCCTTCCCGGGCGATTCCTCCAAAGAATTGTCTTTGGAGGTGGCCTCATCATCCCCCACTCGACGGTGTTTACGGAGGAGAAGACCGCCATTCGAGTCCTCTGCGCCATCCGAGGAATCGTGCTCGGAGCTCGAAGAAGCGGCAGCAACACTGGTATCGGCCGGGCCATCCAGATTACTCGCCAACAAATCTGAGGCCTCATCCCCAGATATTGGCGGGTAGCAGGTGGCCACGGCTAGGCTCTACAAAAAAGAAGATGGAAGGAAGACGAAAGAAGATTTTAATCGACCAAGTTTCATTCGAAAGATTCTAAGACAGAGAGAAAGACAAAAAACTTACGTCGGATGGCGGAGCCCTTGATGCCTCGAAAGCTGCAACCGTGCAGTCGGGGAAGGTCTCGCCCACCTTCAAGCTGGTGATGGCCGCGATCTTCTTCTCGAACTCGACGTTCGAGAGCTCTTCGCGGCTGACGCGACTAGGGTCCTCAGTACCCTGGTACTCCCACATTGTGGAAGGCCTGTTCTGCAGGGGCTGAATCCGACGCTTGAGGAAGATACCCGCCAAGTGCAACACGTTCAGCACGACTCCGGCGGCTTGGTCCCGTAGGATTGCCACCTTGGCGAGTAACGGAGTGACTACCTGGTTTTCTTCAGCCGACAGCTTGTGCGCCCAGGATTTCTGCCTCTTCAGAACGGCGAATGGGAGGAACTCCTGGATCCCATCCGAGCTATTGTCGGTGACGTAGAACCACTTCTTCCTCCACCCTTGAGCGGAGTCGATGAAGTGCATCGCGAAGTAGCCGGAGTCCGATTTCGCCTGGATCCCGAAACCGCCGGTACGCAGCGGCTCGCCAGGCTCGGACTCCACTCGCGGCTTCTCGCGGAAGATGCGGATCTTGAAGAGGGCCTTCCAGTGGCCCCAATGAGGGCGAATGCCCAGAAAGCACTCGCAAAATACAATGAAGCACGAAACGTGTTGCACTGCATTTGGAGGCAGATCGTGGAGCTGTATGCCGTAGACATACAACAGTGCCACGAGGAAGGGATGCAGAGGGAAAGAAAGCCCGCGAGACATGTGGTCTACGAAGACCACACGTTCGTTCGCGCTCGGGTTAGGTACCTCTTCCTTCTTGCCGAGGCACACGTGCTTCTCAGCTTCCGGCGGTAGCAGACCCTCCCGTTGCATCTCCTTGATTCTCTTGGTGGTGGTGTTGGGCGAGCGCCAGTCACTCAAACGCGGCGCGGGTGGCGCAGGGACATCCCCTGACGCCCTTGATGACGAGGCGACGGCACCTCGTTTCTTGCCTCCCGCCATTGCTGCTAGCATGAGTTCAAAGAGAAAGGAGATGGAGCGCGAGTAAGACGATGAGCAAGGAAGGCGAAGGCTAGGAATTTTTCACCGTTTTCACCAAGGCCTGCATTTATACACAGGGCCAATCGATCCTCGCCGCTCGATGAGCCACGTGGCATCCATCGCAGCCGCCGCGTGTGAAGGAGAAACGAAAGGGCGGCGGATGCTGTTTCGTGCCACGATCCTAACAGTGGATCATGCACATTTACTACGCGCAGTTCACGTAAAAACCGGGGACGACGTCTCGTTTCCGGTCAAAAAACTGACAAGGTGGGCCAACACTTCTTCTCTCACTCCGTCACGTCCCATTGGGAGGATAAAAGTGTGCCATGACGTCATAGCGTGCATCATCAAGTTGAAGAATCCTTCGAATGAAAAATCCAAACACGAAATTAACTTCGTATGGACAAACTCCTTCGAATAGAAAGTACAAACACGAAAATAATTTCGTATGGACAAATTATGACGTGAAATCTCTTTCACAGGAAAAATACCATACACACGAAAATTCTTTCGTATGGGCACAATACCCCAAACATGAAAAATCTTTCATATGGGTATAAAACTACGAATACGAAAACTCTTTCGTATGGACAAGGAAATCACAAATTCAAAACTACACGAGTAGGCAGATCCTGCCACTCATTTACACGATGTCTGCACATCACAAACCTGGATTGTTCGACCGACTAGGTACATCCGGATGCCATATTCTTTATAATATGAAGGTAAGACCCGAAAGATCTATCTTGAGGGCCTGGAATCGCACTCAATTTGCGTCCTCCGGTATGATTCCATGTCAACAACACGAAGAAAAATCCTAGCGAACGCGCCGGGTACCCCTATAGATTAAGTTCGGCTTGGTAAGACCACTACGACCCAGTCGCAACAATCACCTCATCGGGTTCGAGTCGGAGGTCTCGAATCTGTGTAGGCCAGAACTGTTTTTGCCCTAGTTGCAATTAATTGGCCCCGATCTCTCGGGAGAGCCAAGCTACTGCGCCATATTCTTCTACGATAACAGCCATAAAAACATGCACTTTCATTACTCGATACTCGGGTGCAAAAACTCGTCACACAGGGTACACACCCTCTAAACAGGAAACGACCATACTGGTTATCCGAAAGAAAGATGAAAAATCTGACCGTCTACTCGACTAGAAAAATCTCAATCGAGCAAACGCTCGGGGGCTACTGACGAAGGGATGCATCTTAGACCCTGCGGGTAAGGACACCCCGTCTCAGGCCCAACGTTAAGGCCCAAGAAGGGAAGCCCTTGGAGTGTTCCGGAAGGCCCACGTGAAGCCCACCCGCAAAGCCTTGCGGGCTAGGTTAGGAAACTTGTAACCGACGTAGGGTTAGAGTTCGAGTCCTCCCCGGGTAGGGTTTTAGACCTGACCACCTATATAAGGCCAGGAGAACCGCCGGAATAGGACCAAGCAATACCGCACCATCAAAGCTTTGAGCTCTAGATCGTACTCTCGACTTGAGCAACCACCATTGTAACCGATCTATTCGATAATACAGATCGACAGAGGCAGGAGTAAGGGTTTTACCTCTACGAGGGCCCCGAACCTGGGTAAATCGTGCCCCCTGTCTAGCCGACGATTGTCGAGTCCCTATGGGTTCACATGAGGGATTTGCCGAGTCACAGATTCGACACCCACCCTGCCACCCTCCAGGGCCGGCCCTGACTCTGGCTCTCCAAGAGTCAATACTTGGCGAAATCTTGTTAAAAATAAGATTGGTGCGTTCTTTCTAAATTCCCTAGGCCCGCAATTGTGAAGATCAAAAATTGGCAGACCATTTACTTTTGCTACAGAAATAAACAATAATTCAATAAACCAGAGAAGCTAGCCTATCTTCGATAGAATGTTAGAACTAGGGGTTGGTGTTTGAATATAGTCAGAGTCGCTCGGTCATTAGTTCAATGATACTTGTTGGTCGTAAGGTACGTCTTTGATTGTGATGATACAAATGCATGCAAGAGTTCTGAAGCAAAGCAGTGCGGATATTATAGATCAATACTAAATAAACTAGTTGAATACCCGTGCATTTCCACGACCCATTTTATGTCATTGCACATGTTGCACGTGTAAATATAAATTCCGGACAATATAATGGCCATGTGTTATGTGAAAATTTTAAGTTTTATTTCGCCTACTTCAACAACGTATGTACGTAAAAAAAATTAAAGTTTACTTCGCATAATTCAACATCATGTGTACATAAAAGCAAAACAAAACATATATATCGTTCACACATAGAAAAAAAATTCTTTCGTTGCGCATCTTTTAATTGTGCAAAACTTGTGTTTCCTTCCAATGACATCGTGTCGAAACCTAGTGTCTTCAGAAGCCCATCGATGATTTAGTGTCACAAATTTCATTTCATATATCATTTTATTTATGAATCGATGGTTGGTCCAAAACTTGTTTTAACGGAACGAAATATGACTTACACGATGTTATCTTAACTGAAAAAATATGCCTAATACTTGTCACATGGACAAGCGTACACTCCCATCTCAAAATATCGTACACATTGGTTCAATCAAATAAATTCTACGCATTTCTCTTGCTCAACTTAGAAGTCAAGTGACTTCCTTTCCATTCTTCCCTAATACCACTCTACACAAATCCCCACAGAACCCACGGAGTCGATGATCTGTTTTGAGTGCGATGAACTAACGAAGCCATGCTCATCGTGATGGGGGCGTTTGTGTTTATTTTTGTACGTAGGTGTCATGAATATTCTATTGCGTTAATCCGCCACTATGTTGATGCAGTCCAATACATCCAACATGGCATGTCTCGTACTCCATCATACATCAAGTCACCATGGACATCAAAGGTGAACACAATCCTCTACGAGACCCCAGATGGCAAGCCCTTGGATGGTATACTACTTGACCATCACCCCTCTTGCATTCATAGGATGGACATGATGAGCATGGACGTGAGGGGAGATGTCGAGGAAGCCCCAGACTCAAAGCCATCCAAGGCGTACGTTTGGAAGAGGAGAAAGAAGAGAAGAAGAGGAGAAGAAACTCTAGGCAGAGGTACTACCGTCGTCGCCAGTGGTACTACCGCCGGATCCCAGGCAGCGGTACTACCATCGTCGCCAGCGGTGCTACCGCCGCATCGCAGGCATTGGTACTACCGCTGTATCCCAACATCGGTATAACCGGCGGCACTGCCGTCGATCTACAGGAAGCGGTAGTACCATGACATGGATGTTCACAACGACCATGATGCTTCAAGGATGGAGGACATGGTGGATCACCGCTACTACGAAGTAGAGTTTTAGCAAGATGCCCCCAACTTCTTGCTAGATAACTCGTGAACAATCTCGTGCAAGGCGAGGGCGTCGTCAAGAATGAATCTCCCCTTGAGGAAGGCAGTTTGATTCGAGCTTATAGTTTTATTGGCTATAGGATCCAAGCGGGAGGTGAAGTCCTTGGAAATTATCTTGAATATAACGTTGATAAGGGCAATCGGACGAAACCGAGAGATAAGTCTAGCCCCGTAAACTTTGGGGATTAGCGGAAGGACCCCAAAATTAAGCCTATAGATGTCAATCCTCCCAAGGATGAAATTGTTAAGGATGTGAAGAACATCGTGCTTGAAAAGTGGCCAACACTTCTTAAAGAAGGCAACCGGGAAGCCATCCGGGCCAGGGGAAGTATCAGATTTCATCCCCGTCACAACCAGCTCTAGTTCCTCCTCGGAAAAGGTGACCATCAAATGGTCATTATCTTGCACTGACTCTTGTAGGCCCTCCCAAGTGTGCCCGGCGAGACCGCAGCAATACAGAGCAGAAGTTCCCAGCAGCTCCCAATAAGAGGAATAGATATGTTCTTGCATCTCATGTTTGTTAGAGATAGGCCTGTTAACAGTCATCAAAGAGGAGATGTTGCAGCGCCGGCGTTTTCCGTTAGCCACTGCGTGGAAGTATGCCGTGTTGGCGTCCCCCTGGAGCGCCCAACATTGGTGGCCCCTTTGACGTCAGTATTCTTCCTCGACTCTATAGAGTTGGAGCAACTTATCTTCGAGATGATATCCAAAATCCCACTCTTCATCATCAATACCCGTAGAGTCTGCCTTGGATTCAATCTCCTTGAGATTTATCAGGAGGTCCTCATTTTACTTATGGGAGTCTTTGCCCAGGTTACGGCTCCAACCCCACAAATATTTACGTAACTCACCAGACATGAAGGACCACCAGTCGATGATGTCCCTGCCTCTAACCTTCCTGGCAAGTTTCTCCCAGTTCTCAGAGAGCATCTCCCCAAAGGACGGTTTCTTGAACCAGACCGTTTCAAAAAAGAATCTGTTGTTGCGAACTAGGGGGCCCTCCCCCGAGTCGAAGATGAGAGGAGTATGGTCCGAACCAAGGCTAGGCTCCGCCACCAGAGAGCACAACAGAAAAATGGGTTCAAAACCAGCCAACATGAAGACACGGTCAAGCACGCACCAGATAGGATTGAGCTGTTTGTTCGTGCAGGTATATCTCGCTCCTGAGCGAGGTATGCCAATCATGTTCCAGTTTGCTATGTGGGAGTTGAACAGGTATATGCAGGCCCAATTGATCTTTTCGTTGTCTTTGTCTTGCCTACTTCTGATCATGTTGAAATCCCCTCCCATAATTAGGGGCTCAGCCGTAGAGTCAATTTTTGCCAATATCTCATTCAAGAATTCAACGGATCTAGAGTGGTCTGCTGGGCCGTATATCCCATTGAATCCCGTGATGTGTTTTGAAGGGCGATGGAAAATCGTAAGGTGGAGGAAGAATTGACCCATGTCAACCCTTCCCACCTCAAAGAGGCTGTCTCTGACACCAACCAGCATGCCTCCAGATCTGTCGTTGGCAGGGAGGCAGCTCTAGAAAAATAGTTCATCGGACTCTAAATTGCGAAGCTCTTGGTCAGGAAAATCTTGCTTCATCGTTTCCTAAAGACAAACCACGTCAATTTTGTGTTTCCGAAGGGAGTCTTTGAGCATGGTTCGGCGTCCCCTAACACCGAACCTGCGAATGTTGAGGAAGAGGCACCTCATTGGGGAACCAATCCTTTAGCCCATGCATGGCGGGTGTATGGTGTCCTAGCGACCGGAGTGGCTCCCTTTTTGCCACCCCGCGCTCTCCTTGTCGAACCGGAGCCCTGTACTCCCTAGGTTTAGGACTCGACACATTCTCTAGGGTGTCCCCTGCCACCCCTATGACTTCTGTCTCGGGCACACTCGTACCCACCACTTCCTGGGACCATGTTGCTGCCTTGGCTTGGGCTTCAAGTTTTTCACGGGCCAGTGCAAGCTCAGCATGAGCAAGATCCAAGGCCCTCAAGACGAAAAGAGACTCCACATGAGAGCCCACAACCGACTAAAAAACAACACATCTATCCCTAGCAACTTCTAACAGGTGTGCATCCGATAAAGAATCAAGAGACACATAGTCGGAGAGAGGTTTCGTACCTGAGGATTTCTTGGCGGAGATGAGCTTCTTGGCACGGTCCAGGACCGGGCCCTCCGTGAGCACCGCCCCCCGAGCTCTCTTGCGAGCGGCTGAGACCGGAACGGCCCTGCTGTGCTGCCCGCGAGCGATAGGGACCACCAGCACCGGGATAACGCAGTTGATGCATGTAAAATGCATACATGAACTTTGCATTGTATTACTTATATTTTAATCATATTTTCATCATATAAAGGTTATATCATTGTTTTATATTGATTTTCGGAATATTTCATAGTTTCCCTATTTTTCTGGAATCAACCTTGCACTTGCAGAAAACCCTATTTTCTATATTTTGATGTTTAAGGGACCCAAACGACATCCAAATGACCTAATATTTTGCGGGGGTCATTTTTTGGAAGGAAGGAGTAGGAGCGAAGGAAGCACATGAAAGGAAGTCCGAGGAGGGAAAAAGGTGGCCCCACGTGGCCAGATTCCTTTGCTGCGTGGGAGGGTCCATCTCCCCCCTCGTTTCTCCGATGTCGTTCGTTTTCATCCCCTTGCCTTCGTCTTGACCTAAAAACGATTATAAAAATAGTCCCTGACAGCTTTCGTAAGAGGGCGCCGCAGAAACACAAAACCACGAAACAAAAGACCTGGAGCTGCATATTGGAGGGGGAAACTCTGGCGAGGCGCTGCCGGGGTGGTCTCCATTTTCCCCAACCTTTCCACCATCGTGACCATGATGAAGGGGGAGTAGTCCACCCCCTGGACTTTGGGTTTGTGGTGGTAACTTTATCTAATATCTCTATGTATGATCATTGTTGAAGTCCATATGATGTGCCTTGCATGAGTATGGATCCATCTATGTAATTCCTATGGTGGATATTGTGATACGAGATGATATTTGTTATGCATTTAGCATTGTGTTGGATCTTTTATGGCTTGTCATACTTTAGAGATATTCTATGATGCATGTGATGGTTTGATTTATGCATAATGTCTTGTTTATCCATGTCGTGAGGTGATTGACACCACCAAGTGTAGATAGATGAGAGAGATATGGTCATGCACACGAAACATGAATCATTGCACTAGTGTTTACAAATATTTTCCATTAAGAAGTATGATGTATGTGGGTACCGGATGGCCGATGTGCATAGGCATAGGTATTGCGTGACACAGTACCGCCCAACATTCTTTATTTGGGGGTAAAAAGGAAGAATATAATGTGGGAGTGACAACAAACCACACTAGCTTTACGAGGGTGACCTAGCAACACAAATGATTATTTCTTTCAACTATGTGTTTTAGCACATGTAGCCATCATAAAAGTTAACCATTAAAGCATGACAATTGTGTGTACTTCTTATCTATAACATGGTAATCTCCATAGATGGAAGAGAGGATTGAGTGAATCCATGTCCGTTGTTCCTATAAGAGAAAACCTTTGTCTTGTCCTCTTGCATTGAATAGGATTGGGACATTTTACATTCTTGTCTTGTTACATTAAACTTCCATCTATCAAACCAACCATCTTGTTTTTAAACTTGTTTAGTGCATAATCAACTAAAACTTGTGACACTTTAGTAGTAGGGAATAGATAACTTTTCCTTGTTCCTCCTGCCGATTGATACCATACTTCCACATTGAGAGGTACTATAGTGATCCCATGCTCTTGGGGGTTATCAGCAGTTCAGCTGAAGAACCAGAGAATCTCCCGAGAAGTCGGGTTGAGGAATCTCTTACAGCTTGTTCATCCAGGCCACCCTCCATAACCAGCGCCTGAGCATTGCAGAAGGGTAGACGAAGACCCCCTCCACGAATCGCCATACAGAGGCTCTCCTTCGACCGGAAGATGAGGACAAAGTCTGAGTCACTGATTTGGCGCACCTGCCAGTCCCATCTGTCTTCCACATGCTCTTTGAACTCGGCCTCAACCTGCATCGGCGAGAGAACAACTTCCTCCATGTACATTGTTGCCGTGTTGGGCGACGCCTGGCCAAGTTCCTCCCGAGAAACCTCAATGCACATGAAGCTTTGCCTGGGACTCCGAAGCCCGCCCAGTAAGGTTTATGGTGACGGTTGACCGCCAAACACATCGCCGTCAGGTGGCCCTTCGTCTTGCACTTCATGCAGAAGGGATCTTCTGTGCACACCGCCTGCACGTGGCCCACCACACCGTAGTTGTAGCATGTGACTTTCGAGGCATCCACAACCAACTGCAGAGAGTCGTTGACCGCCGAGGAGCCCCCCGCCCCCACGGCAGAGAGCTCCAACCCGCGCTTCGGAGGGGGAGTGGGATTGGGTCTTCCACCCCCAGATCTGCCGTACTCCGCCCTCAGTTGTACTGGCCATAACCACCCTGCTGGCGGCCCTCCCGCTGACGAGGGACTTCACGGCGCCCTCGAGGTGAGCCGTTCCGCTCCCGTTGTTATCGCTGATGTTCAGCATACTCCACATCCAGGCGCGCCCTGAGCTCACGGCATTCCCCACCCCCGCGAAATTCGTCGAGGGAGCGCTTCCCCGCCGGAGATCCTCACCGCGCTCCTGATCCATGGGCAGAAGGGACGGCGGCAGTGAACGGTTGTCGGGGAGAAGGAGGATTTTGGCCTAAGAGAAGTTGCGGCGAACGTCACGAGGAGGAGCAACAAACTCTAACCCTAGATCGAGTGTGACGGCTGGAATCCAGCGCCACTTATATGGACCCAAATCCACATGGGCTTGTACCACGGGCAGAACGAGCGGCCCACCCGAAATATCCCCCGCCTCAGTCTGAACAAGGCCTTCCAACACCACAGGAGAAGACCGGCCCAGCATCGGCCCCAAGGCCCACTCATCCTGGCCCAACCTCCCCACCGAGGACGAGCAGGCAAACCCTAACATAGGGGCACGCCGCCGGGGTCCCGCCGGCGAGAGCACCACCTCCAGTGAATCTATCACCACCACCGATGGCACCGACGACGCAGGTGAGCCCGTCTCAACCTGAGCCGCCGACGGAGTACCAAATCCGCCCGGGAGCGATGGAAAGTCCGTCGGACCAGGCACCGCCAGAGGACCACCGCCGCAAGGCGACCGCCAAGCAGGAGCCAGCGAAGCAGTCAAGGGCGGTGAAAGCCCCGCCAGGGACTCCCGCGGCTCAGCGAGATCCACCCCGAAGAAATTGCCAAGGACAAAACCTGGACTGACCCCGCGCGCTCCCGTCGTTCTCCGAGGCCGAGACATCGCCCTCCTCTGCCCGCGGTGGCCGCGAGGACACCTCACATGGCCGCTCCACCCTCAGGAGCGGACCGCTATGGCCCCTGCGCTGCACCAGCGGCGAGCCTGCGCCCACCACGGGCCAGTCGCCCTTTGCGTCGCGAGAGCCACGACACATAATATTTACTATTTATCTTCAAACTATTTAAAACTTTAAATATGGTTCTCGAATTGTTTTTCTTCCAAATGCAGGGCTCACTAAAGCGCGGGTTAAACATCCGCGCTTCCACATGGATAATTATGAAGCTCTTTTTTGCATGAGCAGGTACCTCATGGAGCTGTGGTCCATTTGAGTTTGACCAGATCCACATGTGACCTGCCGGTTGATCACAAACTTCCAACCAAGAATCTAAGATAGTGCATCACGGACCCGTTACGAGGAACCGTACAAGAGCAGGGAACATGGCAACAGTGTAGCCATCTTGCAATATATTGCAGGAGGCGAGATCTGTACATGCGTATGATTATGCTGCCCCTGGCAGAGAAACATTGTAGTACTCACACTGCAGGAGTACAACGCATAAAGAAGTGCAGAGTATACACATAATTTTGTTGTTTCGCCGATGACGCATGTAGCACGCTAATTAGTGGCAGCGGTTCTTGTTTACAATGCCAGCTATCTATGTCTGTGTGCACCCATAATGCACATGGTGAGCTTCACCAAGGTTGGTGCTAGCTCAAGGAGCAGCCTGCCCACGCCCACCAACTAAGGTTGTCCAATACGACACATCCCGCAACAACTTGATCATCATAATATATAGTACTCCCTCCGCTCGTAATTGTCTTAAATTTTGATAAAAGTAGACGTATCTAACACTAAGGTCTTCTTTGGATCGCAGAATTATAAAATAGAAAAGTTGAGGAAACGCACGAATTTGACAGAATTGTAGGTACAAAATATAGTATTACAAAACTGAGAAACAGTCATTTGGATGGAACCACGGGAAAATTGGCTCAATCCTACACAAATGAGTGTAAAAAAGATGTTAGAGTAGGTGTTGAAATTCCTATGGGATTGAAGGTGTAGGAATACAATTCATATGAATTTTGTATGTATTTTGTATGTGTTGTTCATTCGATCAAAATGAATTTCTTAGGAAAGAATCCTATGAATTGGAATCCTATCAATACAAAACGCCCTAAAATGTTTACATACATCTATTTTTTGTCAAATTTTGAAACATTTAATATGGGACGAGTGAGTAATGGTAATGTCCACCACATATTAACAAGACAAACCAAAGACAACGAAATAATATTATTATTTTAATTTTGCAATACAACGGTCAACTTTTGTCACATGTATTGGTATGTATAGTAGGACACACACGCATCAATGAACATGCCTAGTTGAGAGAAAACACTCCGTCATCGCAAAAAGAAAGAAAGAAAGAGAAAGCACACACACAAACTAATTAAGCAGTGGCGCATGCTGTTCATGACACCTCAACCGCCTGCCCGATCGGAAAGCAATGATTTGGATTACATAACACGGGACTCTAATCAGATGATTGAGGTCACCCAACAGGATGCTATCCCGCCATTCCTCTACTGCTGTTTTCTCACCTTAATTATCGACAATTTACCATAGAGACAAACATGTTAATTACTTATCTCCGGCTGGCCCGGCACGGTCCGGGGCGTGGAGGTGGTGCGACGGGCCGGCGAGCAAGAAACGCGCCGTCCACGACATCCATGGCGCTCCTGCACCCGTAGCGGTCGAATAATCCGACGACACCGCTTCCGGTGAGCCGCCATGGCCGCGCCGTGCGGCCGGACACCGTTGTCGTCCGCGCCGGCCACAGCTTATCATCGGCATCGGCGTCCTCGTCGTCCAAGCCTTCTTCCCGGGTGCACTCCGCAAAGGCGGCGGCGAAGGGATCTGCGGTGGTTTCGGCGGCTTCGACAGCGCTGCGGCGTCTGCGCTGCCGGCAGCGGCGAAGCGTAGGGCGGAGCGCCGGCGGGGGGAGCGGGAGTGGCGTGCTGCCGGCGGAGGATGAGATCAGTCCGGCGAGGGAACTCTTGGGTTGCCCTGGACGGCGCTCCCACGAGAAGGGAACGACGGAGGTGGACGTAGTGATGCGGGGAGACGGGGCAGGGGATGACGACGGGGAGAAGGAAGAGACGGTCGACACAGACGAAGAAGACGAGGAAGAGGAGGCGGTGCGGCTGCGCCGGCGCGGAACGGTGTACGGCGTCGACGGCAGCGAGAGAGGTGGAGGCGGCAGCGGCAGCGGCATTGCCTGCGTTTTGTTGCTTTGCGAAGCTCGCATCATGAGAGAGACGCACTGAGTGAGCGGCCGGGGAGCTGGGGATCAGTCGTTGGACCGTCTGCCAATAAATACGGTGGCCGATTTGAACAAAGGACCCTCGGTTTGGTAGGAATCCTGCGTTTTTTCTTTCTTTCCCTTGCAATTTTTTTTTTCTTAACTAGTATTTCTCACTCTTTACTCGTAGAATTACTCCAATAACTAAATGAGTAAAATTCTCGCTACAATGTTACCTCGTGAAAAAGGGGACAGCACATCTACCTGTGCGAGCATCGTCCGGCAGTTCAGGCTTCATCCGGTTGCACACGGTCGTTCCTTTCGGCTTGCTTTGGTCCTGACGTCAAACTTCTCCGACTAGGTTATCGCGTGGAATCGTTGGTCTCCTATTTTTTTTAAAGTGTGCGAATAATCACCGTCCGTGGTACTCTCTACTGTTGGTAGGATCGGCAATCCACGACCGTCCTCGGCGATAGCTTGGTGTGTTCGGTGCATCGGGATCCCATGGTTTCCCAAGGCGGCGCGGTGGCAACTCGTATTTTTCAAACTTGGCTTCGAGTGGTTGGCGGTCTCGGTTTTTTCTCGGATTTTTTTCTCTCTTGACATGCTTATATGCGGATTTTCTGTCCAATTTGTATCGGTTCGGTCATTTTGAATCAAGTTAGAAAGAGAAGAGAGTCTATTTCATGAGAAAATATGAATCTGTTGATGACAACCACCTCCTAGCTGTTGCCCGCGACTGCGGTATAGAACTAGGCTCGTCGTCTCAGTCCCCCATCGAAGTGATTTCGCTCTTCCGCGCCTCGGAGCTTGCTCAAGCCGATTTGGCTCGTGCTCGGGACTTGCAAGCCAGCCTCTCCTCGAACACCCCAGCCCAGCCTTCGACATCAGTCCCAACGCCCACAGGGGTGGACGCAGGAACCCCCACCCCCGCTGCCGCCGTCGATGGCAACCTTGTCTCTGTTCCCATCAGCGTGGCCCCTCTTGGCCCTTCTCGCCGCGGGCGTACAGGAAGAACAAGTGACCCCCCTCCCCTACTCCCGCCAAGCCAAAGCCCCGAGAAACCTTCCCTCCAAACCCAACACCCGCCAAGCACGGGCTCCCGAACAGGTGCCCTAATGCGTGCCCTCATTCTGAATATCAGAGGTTTTGGCGCGCCGGGCCGTCGAACCCTTTTGAAGGACTTGATCCGGACTCACAAGTGCTCAGTTGTTTGCCTTCAGGAGACGATTAGGCAATCATTTACGGATTCGGAGCTACGTAACCTAGTTGGGGGCCAACTTTTCTACTGGAACTGGTCCCCCGCCAACGGGCTATCCGGGGGGATGCTCATAGGCGTTAGTGACAACCTGTTTGAAGTCGGCTCTATGGATAGTGGCCGTTTTTTCCAGAGCCTGCTCGTGCTACATAAACCCTCTAAAGAAAAACTCGAAATCATCAATGTCTACGGGCCGGCGGACCACGCCCTCTCGGCAGCTTTCCTCGATGAGATATCCGGCAAAATTGCGGCCTGCTCCGTCCCAGTCATCCTGGGAGGAGACTTCAACCTGATTCGAGATAGCTCAGATAAGAATACCGGAAATATCGACTGGCCAAGGGTGGCACTCTTCAACTCACACATTGCCAATTGGGGCCTCCGCGACGTCCCTCGTTCGGGTGCGAGATACACCTGGACGAATAAAAGACTCAATCCGGTGCGCTGTGTATTAGATAGGGTGTTTATCTCTCCGACACTTGACCTTATCTTCCCCCTCCTCTCCCTGATGGCTGAGCCAGGTATTGGCTCGGATCACACGCCCCTGCTGCTGGACTCGGGTGAGGGAACCCCGGTCCGGAGCAACAGATTCTTTTTTGAGACCGGGTGGTTTGCGATACCAGACTTCCGGCCCTTCTTTCTGTCTACCTGGGATAGGTTGGTCAAGGAAGTTCGGGGGCGCGATATCATCGATTGGTGGAACTTCATGAGCCGGAAACTCCGCCAAGCCCTCCGAGGGTGGAGCCGCAATCTTGGTAGAGAAGCCCGCCTCAAGAAGACCTCGTTGATGGAGAGCATTAAAAACCTCGACCTCCAGGCTGACACACAGGGTCTGGATGACGACGCCTGGGCGTACCGATACCACCTAGAAGAACAACTGCTGAACATTTTTAAGCTCGAGGAAGAATATTGGAGGCAACGGGGTAGGGTCCAATGGACGCTGCAGGGAGATGCGAACACGGCCTACTTCCACGCTGTAGCTAATGGACAGCGCAGAAAATGCCTCATCACCTCTCTTAGGGTCGACAACGGGCCGGTAACCATTTCGGGAAAGCAGGAACTACAAGAGCACATTTATGGCTTCTATAGGAACCTCCTCGGCTTCTCGGAAGCGCGAAGCTGTAGTCTTCACCGAGATATCTAGGCAGGGGCTCCCCAGGTGTCTCAGCGAGACAATGACTCACTTTGCATCACCTTCTCGGAGGAAGAGCTAGAAAAGATTGTTAAAGACATGAAATCAGACACCGCCCCGGGTCCGGACGGGTTCCCAGTGCCATTCTTCAAGAAATGCTGGGATTTGGTTAAGCATGGGGTGCTCCATATCCTTAACGATTTCATGTTAGGTCGGATAGATATCTCCCGCCTCAACTTTGGGGTGCTTACCCTCATTCCAAAAATCCCGGGGGCGGATTGTATCACCCAATTCCGCCCCATAGCTCTAATAAACGTGATATTCAAGATCATCGCCAAAGCCTTCGCCTCGCGTCTCGACCCGGTGGCGCTCAAGGTCATCGCGCCTAATCAGACCGCGTTCATCAAAGGACGCTTTATCCTTGACGGAGCACTCGCTCTCCACGAGATCGTCCACGAGTTAAAATCCAAGAAGCTAGGGGGCATCTTGCTTAAACTCGATTTTGAGAAAGCTTATGATAGAGTGAACTGGGAGTTTTTACTCGAGGTCCTGCAACGAAAAGGGTTCGAAGCAGGATACATCCATAGGATTTCTCAGCTAGTTTCTGGCGGTCAAACGGCCATCTCCATCAATGGGGAAATGGGCCCTTTTTTCAGAAATAAACGGGGCGTCCGTCAGGGAGACCCCCTCTCCCCTCTCCTATTCAACTTTGTCGCCGAAGGTCTCTCGGCTTTGCTGTCCAAGGCCAACGCTGCGGGACACATCAGAGGGGTCGTCCCGCACCTGGTGCCGGGATCATATGCCGATGACACGATCATCCTCAGGGGGAGATCTGGATCAAATTCTTGCTTCATGTGCTTCGAGAACATGTGTAGGACTGAAAATCAACCTTCACAAAAGCGAAGTCCTGGTCCTTAATCAGCAGCCGACGAGCAAAACAGGATAGCTAGACTACTGAATTGTAAGCTGGGCAGCTTTCCATTCATGTACCTCGGGCTCCCATCTCTGACTCGAAGCTCTCCAGGGAACAACGGCCTTCCTTATTCAGAAATTGGCGCGTAGGGTAGAACCTTGGATGAATAGGTTCCTGTCCTCGGGGGACGTCTGATCCTTACCAATGCCTGCCTTGATAACCTCCCAACCTATGTCATGGGCCTATTCTTGCTTCACTTGGATACGCACAAACAGCTAGACTCTGTCCGTGCCCGATTTTTCTGGGAAGGAGCCGGACCGGACAGAAAATACCATATGGTGAATTGGCCGGCTGTATGTCGCCCAAAGGACCTTGGGGGCCTCGGATTGGTTAACTCCCGCAAAATGAATGAGGCCCTACTTCTCAAGTGGATTTGGAAACTATATCAGATGGATGATTCGATCTGGGCAATCATCATCCGCAGCAAATACTCCCCCTCCGGTGACATCTTTGCTAGCTCACCGAGGGGGGGCTCACAGTTCTGGAAGAGTCTCCATAAAATCAAGCACTCGTTTAAGGCCGGGGCCAAGCACGAGATCTTCGACGGGATGAGAACCCGATTCTGGACGGACTGGTGGCACGGAGAGGAACCGCTGTGCCTCCGCTTCCCTCTGCTTTTCAACATCTGCGATGATCAAGACGTCTCGGTGGCAGCGGTCTTGCGCAACGGGTGCCGTTTTAGGAGGTCTTTGCACAATGGTGTCCTTGCTCAATGGGACGAGCTCGACACCATTATCACCTCCACGCCACTTCGGGAGGGCCTGGACGTCATTTCTTGGCACCTAGAACCTTCAGGAAACTTCTCGGTTAAATCCATGTACGCCTCTCTGTCCAGTGGAGCCCCAGTCGCCGTTGCTGACGATCTTTGGAGCGCTCGCGTCCCGCTAAAGATCAAAGTCTTTGCGTGGCAACTCAGCATCAACAGACTTCCATCCAGCCAGCAGATCGCTTCTCGTTTCGGCCCCTCTGGCGGGCGTTGCGCCCTTTGCGCGGCCCCGGAAAGCGCCGACCACATCTTTTTCTCCTGCTCGCTTGCTAGATTCGCCTGGAGCGTGGTGCGACAGATCCTTGGCCGCGACTGGTCCCCGGCGAACTTCGCGCATTTCCATCAGATACTTAGCACCCTAGGGGGGGGCTACCGTAGGATTGTTTGGATACTTTTTCTAGCCTTAGCTTGGGCGCTTTGGCACATTAGAAATAAGCACGCGATTGAGGGTGTTATTATTAAACATCCTGCTATCTTTATATTCAAATGTTTAATCTTCTTGCAGCTTTGGATGCCGGCAATGAAGCCTGAGGACAGGGAGGAAGCCGGCCGCCTAGTGGGAGCTCTCAAGTCCGCATATCACTCCTGCCGCTTCCCTGCGCCACCTGGATAGGCCACGCTATCTTCGCGATTCTTGTGTTGCTTTTCGTAGTTTCGGCGAAGCTGTATGCCTCAGCATGTTGTTCCGCCCTATGTGGGTGCGTGTTATTTCATCTTTCGGTTCGGTGGCGAAGCTGTATGCCCAGCGGTTGTATGAACTATGACTCTGTCGAGTTTTGTTAATTCAAAACTGGGCTTTTAGCCTTTTATCTAAAAAAAGAAAATATGAATCCATGATAGTCTCAGACTCTAAAATTTTATATCATAAACATGAATTCTAATAGAGATTTATATTTCAAAGAATTAAATAGTTGAAGAACAAAATTCCTGAGAGAACAAATCATCAAACTTATCATACTAATATAGTTTTTTCCACATGGTCCACTAGCGGTCAAATTCCATTGCCATAGAGATAACGAAAGACAACAAAACACATCCAATGTGCAAACGAAATTAAAATCTAGCAGTCCATTTGCAAATTCCCATCGCCTACTACTAATGGGTTGGCTAAGAGTGATATGTTTTATATAGCTACGACCCGCACAACACCTACTTCACTCACGATCGACAACAAAAGTATGAGCAAACACCATGGACATCACATATCATTAGCAATCTCAGCGATGTTTCCCACTTCTTTCTAGGATCAAACACCTCCTTGTTCATTTGCTTCGTAAGCCTCCTGAGAAGAATCTATAAGCTGCAGACGAGCAGAAATGCTAGAAGATCCACCGCCCACTGCAAAAGTGAGAGATCACCAACTGAGAGAGTTTCTTGATATGTATCGTCATGTAAACATGTCCAGTAATTTATGAAAACACAAGAGTAACATATTAGTTCAATAGGGGACAAAACAAGATTTGTTGCAAAGTTTCTAAATCACCCAGTAGCTCACCGGTAGGACTTGTGGAATCCACCAGAATTTTTGAGAAAATAACCAGGGCGATTGGGGGCACCAACTTCCTTAGCAAGCACACTGCAAACATACTTGACGGTAGGACAAATGAAAAATGTGTGACGAATTGTTTCCTCTTTATTGCAAAACTGAAACTTTGTGTTTCCAACCCAGTTACGTTTAACCATGTTATCCTTCTAACAAATAGTGTTATGCTAGATTAGCTAAAGCCATACTTTGATCTTTTCGGAGAAATTTTAGCCTTCCACGAGTGTTTAAACCATCTAGCAACATCGTGGCTTCACACATTCTTGTACATAGATTTTAATTGTATTTCCCCTTTTTCCCATTTCCGCACATCGCCTATCATTTTAAGAATTCAATGCTACCACAAACAACATATTTTGCAGCTCCTTCGGTTGGTACTGAAGATTAGCAATTAACCATCTTCGGAAAGTAAATTTACATCTATTTCTAACAGCATCGGCAACAGATAAGTTATACTCATTGCAAATTGGAAAAAGATCAGGACAATTATCTACCAGAGGATAATTCTCACACCAAGCATCACCCCAAAAATTGGTATATTGACTACTACCACCACCATTTCTCTAACACAGAATACAAGTTGTTGACATGACACGTATATGGCCGAAAGGTTGAATCCTTCACTTTGTATTTTACATCAAAAACACCAAAGTTGTCCATGTATTTTCTCCTCATGATATTCTTCTAGGGGCTTTTATCACATTCCAACTTCCACCACCACCTGCACATCAAGCTTATACTAAAAATAGATAGATTTTTAAACCCGATCCACCTTTGCGTCTAGATTTCCAAATCAATTTCCACTTCAACAAATGTAGTCATCTCTTTCTTGTACTCCCAGACCAAAGGAAAGATCTCATATGTGTCTCTAGATTTTAAGTATTAGATTTATGAGTATTCCCATGGACATTTGGTAAACAACAGTACTTGACAAACAAAAATAATTTTTATGACATTGTTGCCAATGGACATACCTCCTCACATCCAACCACCCATATTCTTATTCAACTTCTCCTCCAAAAATCCCATCTTGGGTATAGAATTTTTTTTGGGACAAACATGAGTACCCCATATAATTAATGGGCCATTGCCACTGGTAGAAAATAGGCCTTCCATACGCCCCCATTAGTCCCCAAAATAATCGAACCGCGACAAAAGGGGTCTTTAGTCGCGGTTCGGGAGGAGACCCGCGACCAACTGTCTGGCCCAGCGCGCTCGGTCCACAGCTGGCGGACGGGAGGGGTTTAGTCGCGGTTGGCCTGGCCAACCGGGACTAAAGGTCCTCAGGCTGGCCCGAAGGCCTTTAGTCGCGGTTGGCCAGGCCAACCGGGACTAAAGGCCCATCCCTATATAGGACTCAGCTCACTGCATTTAGCCACATTTGGTGCCACTTCTATGCTTTTGGTTCACAAGGGGGTGGTGGGTTTGCTTTTGGTTTCTCCTATGCACACAAGGTGTTCGATGAAATGCCCGAGAGCATGAAACACACATGATATGAAGTGTCCGAGCCACACTTGAGCTTTGTCATTTATTTTTCCTCCGCGGTCGCGGTTAGCAACTTGAACCTTTCATGATTTGTATTATTTCTAGCTAGTTAGTTTAACAAATGCATGACGGTTAATCATATACTTTATATAATAATAATGCAGATGAATCGGCAATGGATGTACGGTAACCGACTCTCCGGCGAGTTCACTACGGGTTTGAAAGATTTCCTCGTAGTGGCAAATGCGAACAAGCACCGAGGTTTTATTATCTGTCCATGTGCTGAATGTAAGAATCAGAAGGGTTACTCCTCCTCAAGAGTCGTTCACATGAACCTGCTTCGGCACGGTTTCATGCCAAGCTATAATTGTTGGACCAAGCATGGAGAAAGAGGGGTTAGAATGGAAGAAGATGAAGAAGGGGATGATATCGATGTCAACTATCATGAGGCTTTCGGTGATACTTTCATGGAGAATGATGCTGAAGGTAGGGAAGGGTTTGGTGAAGGTGAAGAAGAGGCACATGATCATCCCGCTGATGATCTTGGTTGGACCATTGCTGATGCACGGAGACGCTGCGAAACTGACAAGGAGAGGGAGAATTTGGATCGCATGTTAGAGGATCACACGAAGTCGCTGTACCCAGGATGCGATAATAGTCTGGAAAAGCTGGGCTGCACACTGGATTTGCTGAAATGGAAGGCACGGGAAGGTGTAGCTGACTCATCATTTGAAAATTTGCTGAAAATGTTGAAGAATATGTTTCCGAAGAATAACCAGTTGCCCACCAGTACGTACGAAGCAAAGAAGGTTGTCTGCCCTCTAGGTTTAGAGGTTCTGAAGATACATGCATGCATTAACGACTGCATCTTCTACCGCGGTGAATACGAGAATTTGAATGAATGCCATGTATGCACTGCATTGCGTTATAAGATCAGAGGCGATGACTCTGGTGACGATGTTGAGGGCGAGAAACCCAGGAAGAGGGTTCCCGCCAAGGTGATGTGGTATGCTCCTATAATACCACGGTTGAAACGTCTGTTCAGGAACAAAGAGCATGCCAAGTTGTTGCGATGGCACAAAGAGGACCGTAAGTCCGACGGGGAGTTGAGACACCCCGCTGATGGAACGCAATGGAGAAAGATCGACAGAGAGTTCAAAGATTTTGCAGCTGGCGCAAGGAACATAAGATTTGGTCTAAGTATCGATGGCATGAATCCTTTTGGCGAGCAGAGCTCCAGCCATAGCACCTGGCCCGTGACTCTATGCATCTACAACCTTCCTCCTTGGTTGTGCATGAAGCGGAAGTTCATTATGATGCCAGTGCTTATCCAAGGTCCGAAGCAACCCGGCAACGACATCGATGTGTACCTAAGGCCATTAGTTGATGAACTTTTGCAGTTGTGGGGCAGACCTGGTGTACGTGTGTGGGATGAGCACAAAGAAGAGGAATTTGACCTACGAGCGTTGCTTTTTGTAACCATCCTGGAGGGTCTCGGGGCCGGGGGCTTCGGTTGGGAAGCCGGCCTGGAGGCCAGCCTAGCCGGGGTGCAGGCCGGGCAGCCTGCATCTTCTCTTCTTCCTCCTTCCCTTCTCCCTCCTTGATGCCTTCTTCTTGGATTTCCTCCATGGATTCTTGGGCATCCTCTTGGGTATGATCTTGGTCATCGTGGGCATCGTCTTGGGCTCCATTGTGGGATCCAACATAGGCATGAAGAGGGGTATTTCATGAGGTAGCGCACCATTCACCAAGTCACCAGAAACATACGGAGATAGGAGTGAGTTCACCTTGTCAAGTATCGATGTTGTGCTTGGTGGAATACAGTGGGCTGCATCATCTCCCCCCTTGGAAAAGAGTCGCCCTCAACTCTGGATCCATCCTTTCATGTGCGGGAGAAGGAATGTTGACGACGAAGATGTCGTTGAAGTTGAGCCGCTTGTCGAAGTTCATGCCACGGTAGGGTCGTAGTGGGGGTTGTCCAAATGCGATGATGATGTTTAAATGGTCCGCATTGAGTGGTTGATGAAGATCTTGAGAGGAGGTGGAGTCATTGAAGTTGAGCCTCTTATCGAAGGTCATGCCAATGTATGCTCGTTGCAGGGGTGGTCCAAAGGCGATGACGATCTTGACATGGTCCTCATTGGATGGGTGAGGATGAGCGTGAAAGGTGATGTAGTCGTCGTCGAAGAGCTCAAGAGGTGGTTGCTCCATTGGTTGCGGGAGCGATAGATTGTAGATGAACTTGACATTGGTTGCGTTGTCGTTGATTCTCTTTTCGAAGTCCATGTACATCTTGGCGGTTTGCATGTAGTCGTGGTGGTCATTGTCGTTGGCGCGCTTGTCGAACTCCATGCACATTGTGACATGTGGGATGTAGGCGTAGAAGGCGTGGTCGTTGACGTGCTTGTCGTACTCCATGCACATCTTGACATGTGGGATGTAGGCATAGAAGGCGTTGTCGTTGACGTGCTTGTCGTACTCCATGCACATCTTGACATGTGGGATGTAGGCGTAGAAGGCGTTGTCGTCCAAGTGCTTGTGACGCGCCGTGTAGATCTTGACTTGAGGAATGTGGATGGAGAATGTATTTTCGTAGAAGCGCTTGTCAAATTCCATGTGGATCATGACGAGCGGAATGTACTGCTTCCAAATCTTCAAGTCGGTGTCGATGTTCATGCGGTGTGGAGAGCCTTGGATGTGGAGAAGTCCAGGAGGTCGAGGATGCTTGATAGGGTCACCAAATCTCTGCCAAATAGACAACAAAGATGGAGAGAAAGTTGGTAAGACGTGAGTGTCAATAAGCACAAATGGGGTTTTGCTCTCAACTCTCATCTCACTTTTGGTGGCTATCATGGCGATGCCTCTAAGAACACTCATGATTTTCCACTCATGATGGGCTTGTGGCTCTCACTCACATGATGGTGGATCTCTCTCTCACCACTCGTCTCACTAGAAGCTTGAGAGGGGACACTAGAAGGCTCCAAAGTCCTGGCACAAGAGGTGTGCGGGTTTGCCGAAGTCGTTGCATTGCTTGGAGTCGGTAGTGTCATAGCATGTGGCGACGAGGACTTGATCATGTCGTCTCTTGGGTTGATCTCCAAGTGTGGAATGTTGGGCTTGCTTGGAGGAGGAGGTAGGGTCGTGGCTTGTGTCGAAGAAGGCTCCATCAACTCCGTGATGTGGTACTGTAAGCCATGCCTTGTAGCATCCTCAAGTGGTCTATGATGATGATGATGACATCCTTGTCTAGAATGGTGGCTTGAGCGTGGCCTTGTGGAGGTTGGAATGAGTTTCTTCAAAGTCAAGGGGAGTGTGTCACCCAATTTGCCGCTACCTCCATCAATGATAGATGTGCCATTGACGCCGGCTCTAGAGAGGTTTCATCTATGGTCATTATCTCGAGGATAGGTTTGAATAACTCGTGTCATCACTTGCGATGAATTCTCGACCTCATTGCGATAGACACTTTCGTCACCATTAGTTGGCATGTCCAAGGAATTAAGAGCAAGTTGGTGCAAGGCATAGTATTGGCCTTCACTCATGGATTCGCGGTCTCTATCTTGGTTGGCACTCATGAGCAAGTTGTTGTTGATAGCATTGGAAGCGCTAGAGGGGCTCATGGTGTTGGTAGTCGGAGTTGTTCCTTGTGTCATTGGAGACGAAGAAGAAGAAGAAGAAGAGGACCTTGGAGGGGTTGGCAATGTATGAGTCCCATTCACATGGTCACATGCATTAACGTCTTCATCATAGGGTGGTGTAGTGGTCTCCTCATGCATATGGTGATGTTGATCTTGTGTCATGGGAGGAATAGGTTTACACTCTTGATGTTGGTGTTGCGCTTGTGGCGAGGAGTGAAATTCATGCTCTTGATCATGAAGTTCATAGTTCTTCCCCATATAATGTCGCACATGATGTAGGTGTAGCGGTGGTGATGAAGTGAATCTCGCCTCATGTGTTGAAGAAGGAAAATGATCATGGCATATATGGCGGTGTAGGCCTTGCTCATGTGCTTCGTCATGAATTCCATAGTCCTTCCTCAAAGTGTGTCGCTCATGGAAGTTGTGGTTGGGTGTTGGTGGTGAAGTATCTCTCGCCTCTTGCCGTGATGAAGTAGTGGTATCATAGTGTCCATGGTGAGGATGTTCTTGATCCTTGTCAAAGGCGAGGTGTGATGAGAAAGCACAATCTTGGTGATGATGAGGTGGAGGCTCCCATTCCTCATGTTGGTGATGACGCTCATGGTCCTTGAACCTTGGAACATTGAGGCAAAGGGTGCTCAAGTTGGTGTCTTCATGGTCTACATGATGCGGTGCTTGATCCAATATGGGAGGAGAAGAATCATGGATAGCATCTCCATTTGCTTGTTGTTTAAGAGGTCGCTCATGTGGGTCCTCATCAAAAATAGGAAGTGAGGGGTCACTTGGAGCATCTTCACTTGCTTGTTGTTGATGTGGTCGCTCAAGAGGTTCCTCATCAATCATGGGAAATGAGAGAACATGAGTAGCATCCGCGCTTAGTTGTGGTCGAAGTGGGCGCTCATTGGGGTCTTCATCAAAGAGAGGAAGTGATATATCATTTGTAGCATGCCCACTTGGTTGTTGTCGATGTGGGAGCTCATTGGGGTCCTCGTCAAAGATGGGAAGTGAAGTAGCATGTTGAGCAATCCCACTTGGTTGTTGTTGATAGTGGTGCTCATTGGGGTCCTCATCAAAGATGGGAAGTGAAGTAGCATGTAGAGCATTCCCACTTGATTGTTGTTGATGGTGGCGCTCAATGGCGTCTTCCTCAAAGATAAGGAAAGACAAGCCATACAGAGCATTCTCACTTGCTTGATGTTGAGAAGGTCTCTCATTTGGGTCTCCATCAAAGATAGGCGGTGGAAGCTCATGTGGGTCATCCTCATTGCTTTAGCGATGCCGGTCATGATGGAGAGGATGGCGCTAGTGGTCATTGTGGTGGAGTTGTTGGAGGCATGGTTTGTGGCATCCACTCGAAGCAATGTCATGGGCACCTTCTTGATAAGGGACTTGGTCTTGGTGGTCATTGTGGTGGTGACACACACTTTTCCTTGGAAGCCTTGAATGTGGGCGAGCACCATCCTTGAAGCCATGTAGACCATAGTCATGAGTCGAGCTTGGAGAAGGTGGGTGATGAATAATATCCGGTCGTAGAGGGTGAACTTGAAGAGGGTCACCACGGCCTTGTCTATGTCGGGGTCGAGGTAGTGGTGATGGCGAGCAATGCTCGAACCAATGTCATCGCAGAACTTGTGGTGGAGTATGCGGTGAGGTGGTATCAGAGCCAGGTTTACCATTCTCTACCATGTGTCGATGATGATCATGGCGACGTCTTGGTAATGAGCTTGGTGAAGATCTTGTGGTGACTTGCCTTTGCATCATGGCTTGGAGGTCGAAGTTTGTTGATGATGAAGCTTGCAACGTTCCCGCACTTCATGTGTGGGATGACTCTGAAAGTCATTTGGATGCCTTGGCTTCTTGGCCTTCTCGCTTGATGGGGCCTCGATGATTTCCTTCTTGTGGCGCCGTCTTTATGTTGAAGGAGGCAATCTTGACGTTGCCAACTTGTCGGATTTCTTGTTGTTGCACGATCTTGAGGTTGAAGGGGGTTGTCTTGTGTTGGCCTTGACATTCTCCTTGAAGTTCCTTCGTCTTGAGCATGAACCATATGACATATGATATCTTGGCCATTGAAGCTTGGAGAGGAAGTTATTGTAGGTGAGCTCATCCATGTCGGAGTCGAAGTAGTTGTAGAGCTCCGTCTCTTCATCCAAGCTTGCAGTGTCGTAGTTGTAGTAGTGGTTCATGTCGTTGGAGCTCATGGAGTCGAAGTTGTTGTGGTGCTCCGCCATGTCGATTATTCTTGGGGAGGAATAGTCGGTGGAGAGCTCGACGTCGTGCTCGTAGTAGTGGTGGTGATCCACCATGTCATGCTCGTAGTAGTGGTAGTCCACCATGTCGTGCTCGTTGTAGTCTTTGTCGTTGTTGTAGTCGTAGTGGTCCATCATGTACTCGTCATGGTCATCATGGCCTCCATATGCTCCGCTGTTGCTACACATGGTTACTCACAAGCACAAGTGTATATATAGAATGTGAAGACCTAAGAGCTCAAACCTCACCTTTTAGCAAGTATTGGAACTAGTGGACCATGCCAAGAGAAACCGATAACAAAAAGAATGAAGTGACTTGAGTAAGAAAGATCCAAAAACACACTCCAAAACACACACGGCTCATGGGCGGATAGGTATGGAAAGTGGAAAGCAAATGGAACAACCGGAAACCAAGATATTGCAATGGTAAGTAGAGAACCACAATGATCACAAAGCAACAACAAGTCGATCTCCAAAATATATATGGAAACGCACGCACGGAGATAAATGGGACTAATGCAACCAAAATGTGAGCTAAGGAACCAAATGATCCTAGCAAATAATATAAAGCTCGTGTTGCAAAAGTATAAGGAGAGCCGCTAGTTCGATTGCAATTTAATGCTGGGCTACAAGATTTGCACACAATGCACCACCTATGAGATGTTCATCGATTTTGCGTGCTTCCTACAAATGGTATGGCAAGTGGTGTTTTCCTTTTTTTTCTCTTATTCTTTCTCTTCTCTTCTCTGTCTTTTCTCTTCTCTCTTTTGCTTTTTCACTTTTTGCTCACTCACTTTGTGCCAAGTGTATAGAAACTACACGGTACAAGTGTGCAAATCCCAAGAAATCATACATGAACTAGCCTCAATAGGTAAGGTAATCACAAGGTAGGTTGACTCACAAAGGAATGGCAAGAGGGAGAAGATTCGAGATGATTATACCTCTCTTCGAGGATCTTCACCCTATAGGCTGGAAAGTTTCGTGCTTGATCACGAAATTATGCTTCAATAGATGATGTATTTCCTGCAATGGTTATGTAGATTATTTAATTTCCTACAAAACAAGCTAAAGATCACTCAAAACGGAGTCCCGAGTCAAAAGTTATGGCCAAAACGGTGATCGGACGCGGCAATTTTCTGGGAGGCCGGGCCAGAGGCCGGGTTTCCTGCGCCAGGCCGGGCGGCTCTATTAGGGGGCCGGCCTGAAGGCCAGCCAGGCCGGGCTAGAGGCCGGGCAACCTGCACACACGAAAAATTCGCGATTTTGGTCGCGATTTTGACTTTTTGGGGCGGAAAACTGCTCCGAAAATCACCAAATCGAAGGGGTGAAAAGTGGAATTAGGCCATGGGAACGCAAAGGAAGGTAGATCAACAAGTTTAGCAATAGATCCACGAATCAAAACCTACCAAAACGCACTCAAATCACAGATCGATCCAAAAGCAAATTGGGGCTATTTTTGGTGGAAATTTCGAATTTAGGCAAAATCAAGAAAAAATTGGGGGAAAGAGGGTGTCAAATCCGTGGCAACCTTGCTCTTGATACCATATGATATAGGCTTGGCCTCTAGGGTGGCCCGATCTTCACGGATTGATGCACGAGAGGTGCGGAGATTGGGAAGAACACGATGAACTCACGCACACAAAAGGGGAGATAACTCGTGAATCCTACGAGGGATCGTAAACCCAAGTCAACAACACGCTAATTGGAACCGATTCCTCTCACCGGCCGGTCCACCGATCCAACAAAAACCACAAGGGGAAGGTTGGCAAGAACTACTAGAATCACGAGGTGAAAGAGTAGCTACTTGGAGAGATCTTGATATGATCCTAGATACACATCGTAGGAGTAGCCTCACAAGAGGATTCACCTCAAAAGAGGGATACAAGGGAAAAGCCCAAAGTTCTCAACTCAACTCTAACCCTAGATCTGACCCAAGGGGTTCCCTTATATATCCTAGGGGGGAAGGTGGGTTGGAAAAGTGGGGTTTACACCCACTTTCACGAGCTGGCAGGGGAGCCGGCCTGGAGGCCGGCCTGGTCTGTTGGGTGGCCGGCCTGGCGTGCAGGGAGGCCGGACTAGGCCGGGCAGCAGGCCGGGAGCTTCAGATGGGCGGCCGGCCTGGGCGCAGGGAGGCCTGCCTGGGCCGGGCTCGGGGCCGAGGGCTTCGGTTGGGCAGCCGGCCTGGAGGCCAGCCTAGCCGGGGTGCAGGCCGGGCAGCTTGCATCTTCTCTTCTTCCTCCTTCCCTTCTCCCTCCTTGATGCCTTCTTCTTGGACTTCCTCCATGGCTTCTTGGGCATCCTCTTGGGTATGATCTTGGTCATCGTGGGCATCGTCTTAGGCTCCATTTTGGGATCCAACCTAGGCATGAAGAGGGGTATTTCATGAGGTAGCACACCGTTCACCAAGTCACCGGAAACATACGGATATAGGAGTGAGTTCACCTTGTAGAGTATCGATGTTGTGCTTGGTGGAATACGGTGGGCTGCATCATCCAACTCCCAAAAATTAAAGTTTTCCCGTGTGTACACCATACCTACCTACATGTGGTATTTTACTGTCGCTCCAAGTAAATTGCTCGTGCGCTACCTTTAAAACCTTCAAAGTTACTAAACTTGTTTCGTGTTCCTGTTTTAACTCATGAGGAAGTAGTTTAAAAAAATTCATGGCTTATGTCAAGCAATGTTCTTCTCCGTTATTTCACCCAATGAGTATGGAATATGTTCTCATCTAAATTTGCAGAGAGCTAGTGCCAAATAATATAATATATAAAAAAGGCATTTCCCGATGGATTGATGATTGTTGGTGGGCAGTAGTGGATACGACTAGCCTTTGTTT
>JAPCYS010001940.1:0-22191 GCA_028641055.1 Alopecurus myosuroides
CGAGGGGAGACTAAGTGGAAAAGGCACGATCGGAAGGAAATCAACGATATTTATGGACGGTCATTCTATGACTGAAGCACACCACACAGTTCTGCAAAATTCGAGCTTGGTGGCTCCGTACTTCGAGCAACACAAGAATATTTTACGCTCGGACAACCCAAGCCTGAATCATGGATTAGAAAGGCCCACATGGAGACTTTCGGCAGTTGGTTGCGAAAACATTTAATGAATGACAATGATGTTGGAGATCAGCTGTACATGTTGGCCAAGACACCATCTTCGACTATAACGACTTACCAAGGGTACGAGATTAATGGGAATACATTTTACACGATCTCCCAAGATAAAAAGAGCACCAACCAAAACAGTGGTGTCCGCTTTGATGCAGCAACCGAGATTGGGCAAAAGGTCACATATTATGGTTACGTAGAGGAGATATGGGAACTTGACTATGGACCCTCCTTTAAGGTCCCTTTGTTCCGGTGCAAATGGTTCAAGCTAACAGGAGGTGGGATAAAGGTGGACGAGCAATACGGAATGACAATGGTGGATTTCGACAATCTTGGTTACCTTGAAGAACCATTCGTCCTAGCCAAAGATGTTGCTCAGGTTTTCTATTTGAAGGACATGAGTAGCAAACCGAGGAAACGGAAAGATAAGAAAACGATCAGTACATCATGCGATGATCCAAAGCGCCACATTGTTCTTTCAGGGAAAAGAAACATCGTGGGAGTGGAGGACAAGACAGACATGTCAGAAGATTATAATATGTTTGGTGAAATTCCGCCCTTCAAAGTCAACACTGACCCAAGCATCAAGTTAAATGATGAGGATGCTCCATGGATACGGCCAAATCGTAAGAAAGCAGGGACACAAGGGAAGAATTGATGTGTAATAATTTATTGTGTACCAAACTTTTTTGAATGGATCATGTGAATTATATTATCTCTGATGTTTTTAAGACTAACTCCTTTGCAAAATATTTGAGAAAACGAGTGGAAAGCATGGAAAACAGAAGGTTACTTAAATGTCTCAAAACCTTGTGAGATAAAGATCTGATTTCATAACTTTTATTAAAAACAGAAAACAGACGCGCTAGCGCGCCGCAGTGTCGCCGGAATACAAATTCTTTTATTAAAAAGAGAGAACATACGAACACTACTCCTCGTCGTCGTCGTCGAGGAACTCGTCGGTGACCTCCTCCGGGTCATTGTCGTCGGCGAACTCGTCGGTGACCTCCTCGTCGTCGTCGGAGGTGCATGATGGTATGTCCGAGATAGGCCCCCACCTCGGATCGTCGGAGGCCCAGACTTCGCCAGCGCGGTCGGCACGACGAAGCTCTTGCAGCACCCTCGTCCTTGCCTCCCGATCGGCATCTAACGCGAGGTGGCGTTCGAGGCGGCGCTCCGCCCGCTCAGCCGCGCGGGGTCTGCCAGAGCTCCTCGTCGGCGCTCTCCTCCCCCGGGTTGTTCCGGTAATACTCGCGGACGACGCGTTCTTCCCTGGCGTCGACTAGGCCCTGAAACGCGCGGTGACAGAGGTGGAGGTGGTCGGCGGCAGTGACGATCTGCGGCTTCGGCGCCCTGGCCTCCGCTTCCCAGACGGTGTGGAAGTCGTTGAAGTTCATCAGCGACCGCGGGCGGTTGAGGCGCCAGGCGCCGCGTCCTAGGCGCGGGCGGCCTCCGCCGCCGTCGCAAAGGAGCCGAGGGGGATGCGGTCGTCCCCCAGCGGATATCTGCGCTGAACATTCCGTTCTGCCGTGCTCGGACGCCGCGGAAGCCGGTGGTGCTGTTCCTCCTCGGAGGCATGGTGGAAGCGCGACGGTGCGTGGAGAGGAGAAGACGCGCTCGAGGCGCGACAGTTTATACCGCGCCTTCCTGGCCACGCGTCACAACTCCCGCGCCACGCGCCACCCTAACACAACCAAGCAAATAGTTGCACATTACTACCCGAGCTCAAAGTGAACACTGACCCAAGCATGGATGGATGTGTTAAAGAGGGGGTGTAGAACAAAACAATCGGTATCACCATCATACAGCCCTACCGTGGCTACTCGGTGCAATATGCATACCAAATGCACGGTAGGACGTATGATGGCGAATCCGGATGTTTTGTATTTACTCGATAAACTGAATATATGATGTATCAAACCTTAAAGGGGGATGTAGAACAAAACAATCGGTATCGCCATCATACAGCCCCACCGTGGCTACTGGGTGCAATATGCATACCAAATGCACGGCAGGACGTATGATGGCGAATCCGGATGTTTTGTATTTTCTCGATGAACTGACCGGTGTATGAAGGTGGGCTATATATAGGGTCCTCTGGCTCACAAAGTGTTGTGCTAGGGTTTTGATCCAACGGTTAAGAAACCACCTCATCCAACGGCTCACAACAGCTCGAAAGAAACACACCGTAGCCCTGATCGAACGGCTCACAACAGCTCGAAAGAAACACACCCCGGATCCAACGACTCACAAGCGCTTTAAAGAAACACACGATCCGTGTGATTCTATCTGATTGGTCCAAACGAAACTCTAACCCATTTAGTCCTGGTTGGTGTCCCCAACCGGGACTAAAGGGATGTTTTCTTCTTGCTATATATATGTATGCATTGCCACACCATTGGCATAAACACATACAAACTCACCACTCTCTCATGGCTTCTACCGTACCCACTCTAACATTCATCCAGGCGGAGGCACTTTCCGCCTCGAACTACCCCTGCCCGTGCGGCTACAACGTTCCCGCCGGTTGGATGCTGAGCGCCGGAGGAGTGCCGGTCCCTCCTCTTCCTCAAGGTGTGGCGCGTCGGGCGGCCATCACGAACCACTACTATCACGAGCTCACACCGGAGCAGCAGAGGAATCCCAGTTGGCATCCCGATAACCAGCATACTTGGGATGCCTTCTTCATCAATCGGCGTGAGAGGGCGCTCGCCAGGTATGAGGAGGACGGCCTGCCTCCTGGGAACTTTCACGAGGCCGGTCGTCGGCTATGGTGGTCTGGCCGGACTCTACAGAGCGTCATGGACTACATCAGGGCCGGCGATATCCCCCGTCTGCGCTACCCTCAGGCCCAGTCCTGGAGTCGTGATCCTCCGAGGGAGTGCAGAGCACCGTCAGACGATAGTGACGATGACGGCGGCGGCGACTACGACGACTACGAGTACATGTACTATAGGCCTAGGCAGGAGTATGACTAGAGATATCGGATCATGCATTTATGCTCTCCGTTTAGGTTTAGATCCACTCTAGCCATTATGTACTGCCTTTTTTATCTATTATTTGTATTTTTAAGATTTTAAAAATAAGTAATTTTATTTTTCTGAATTTTCTGATATATTATTTGTATTTGTAAGATTTTAAAATGAATTAGTTTCATTTTTCTAAATTATCTGATATATTATTTGTATTTTTAAGATTTTAAAATGAAGTAGATTTATTTTTCTGAATTTTCTGATATATTATTTGTATTTTTAAGATTTTAAAATGAAGTAGTTTTATTTTTCTGAATTTTCTGATATATTATTTGTACTTTAAGATTGGAAAAAGGAAAAGTATTTGAAAAACCACCTTTAGTCGCGGTTCCTGTCACGAACCGGGATTAAAGGCTCTTTCCGCGTGGAAACGAAAACGCCGCGAAAAAATACCCCTTTAGTCGCGGTTGGTGTCCCCAACCGGGACTAAAGGCTGCCCCTATATATTCTCTGCCCCCAAAAGTCCCAAACACATCTCGTCTTCTCCGCGCCGCCCTCGCCGATTCCGTCTCCGGTTGCTGCCCTCCGCCCTCGCCGATTCCGTCACCGGTTGCTGCTCGCCGCCCTCGCCGATTCTGTCTCCGGTAGGTGCCCGTCCATGCGTGCTTGAGGATCTCTGGAGGACCGTGCACGACGACGACGGCCGTGGCCCCCGCCGGAGGATATGTTTAGGGTTTGGCCGTGCCCGTGCCCGTGCCGAGGCCTTGCCGTGGCCGTGCCCGTGCCCGTGCGTGCGTGCTTGGCCGTGCCCGTGCGTGCGTGCGTGCTTGGCCGTTGCGTGGCCGTGCCCGTGCGTGCGTGCTTGGCCGTGCCCGTGCGTGCGTGCGTGCTGGGCCGTTGCGTGGCCGTGCGTGCGTGCACGGTGGTGCGTGGCCGTGGCCGTGGCCATGCTCGCGGGGGAGAGAGGGGAGTGGCGCCGTGGCACTCGCCGGAGGAAGACGAAACAGAGACGCTGACGTCACGGCCTGCGGGGGAGAAAAAAAACGCTGAGTTGGGCTGCACTCGGATTCTCAAAAAAAAAAAAAGTTGGGATGCACTCTTTTTTTGCAAAGTTAAAATAAATCCTAAGTCAAAAAAATTCCTAAGTAAAAAAATTTCCTACTAACCCTAAAAATATATTTGTACTAATATTTGCTAATTCTACTAACCCTAAATATTCCTAAGTCAAAGAAAAGCTAAAAAAATCCCTAAGTCTACTAACCCTAAATATTCCTAAGTCAAAAAAATAATGAAAATAAGTTTTAATTCAATAAATTCAGAATATTAAGTGTAGTATACCAAAATGACCAGGAAAGCAAATGCAACCTAGCTATGGGGTTCTCCAAGTCATTTGAGAAACTAATCTTGGACACACCTCTAAAGTATGGTTTTCCCCCTCCAGTGGTTATCGTTCTTCCACCCAAAACCCTAGCAATCTGTTTTCCCTCCTTCTACGACAATATTTGCTAAGTCTCCTATATACTTAATTAATTTTTACTACATGCATGTCTGCAGGAGTGACATATGGCGGACAATAGAGACCTGACGGACGAACAGGAGGCTGAAGGTTATATATATGAAATTATAGCCGGAGAACATGATGTAATCTCTTCTTATCTGAACCTTGAGGATCAAGAAGGTGAAGGAACGGACATTGTCGATGATCAAGGAGGTGAAGAAGGAACAGACATTGTGGATGATCAAGGAGGTGAAGGAATGGACATTGATGACGGAGGTCAACCGTCGACAAACGACGATCTCCAATTGCAAAGAACAACCACCTCCGGCGAGGTATATATATATACATTGAGCCTCTCGTGATACAAACTTACTGAAATGTGAATACATATGCACTAACGCGCGCGACTCTCTTTCTTATTTTAACCCTCGGCCGGATCGAGTACGATAACGCGTGGCAAATCCAAGGCGATGAAAGATTCCGAAACATATACCATCGAATCAGTCGGTGTAACCGGCAAGCCCCTACAGCACACAACAAAGTTTATCAACCAATGCGGAGTCATTGTTAGAGACACTGTCCCGATCACCGTCCAGGAATGGAAGGAGCCAAAGAAAGAACGTCTTGGTTTCAGTTATGTCCATAAGAGAACGAAAAAGGAGATGTTCAGAAAGCTTATGGTACATTTCATTCTACCTCCGGAATACCACAAAAAAGATGAATTCGGTGAGGAGGTTCCGGGTGGACGTCAGAGGAGGAGGCTAGTCAAAGAGTTCGCTCTTCAGAAGATGGCCGAAGAATTCCGGAACTTCAAGAAAAAATTGTTCCGTGAATATGTCAGCAAGGGCAAGACTCCGCTTTTCACTGGACAACATGAGAAACTGAGAGATGATTGGACGGAATTTGTGACGCAGAAGAAATCGGAGCATTTCAAGGAAATGTCGAAAAAAATAAGGCTAATGCGGATAAGATACAGTACCATCATGTTATGGGGCCAGGAGGATACCGCGTTTCGGCGCCTAAGTGGCAGGCGATGGAGGACGGCCTGAGGGCAAGAGGAATCCCTCTAGGTACAGAGGGATGGGACGAAAGAGCCAAAATGTGGTGGTGCGGGCATGGGGGATCGCTAGACCCGGAGACAGGGGCGTGTGTTCATCGGCAGAAAACGTTTGCTCCCACAAAAAACCTTGTTGACGCAATGACCAAAGCTCAACAGGGCTGGATCACGTTCAACAGAGAGAGAGACCAACTGACCCATGCCCTCGGGAATCCTGAACACGGAGGACATATACGAGGCAAAGGCAAATTGCCGTGGAAAGTAGGCTTTTTCCAGGAGGGTGACCCGTACTGTTACAGAAGCCGTAAGAGAAATATGGACCGGGCTGCTGTCGAAGCTGCAGATCTTCTGTCGATGCTTGCAACGGAAGTTAGTGAGTTGAAGCAGACCGTGGCGGGAATAGTTGAGAAAGAAACAGCGGCGGCTGCAGGGCCGCATGAAGAACATGCAGCGGATCAGCGGAGAAGCAGCGTGGCTTCCACGGAGGCCCCGCCTGCAGGTGCTAATGCACCGATGACCGAGAGTCGTGCACCGGAGCCTCACTACCCCGTGGATGATGTAAAGGAGATGAAAGAATGTGATCTGCATTATCCCGTGGGGAACATTTCCATGAAGGTAGCTACAGGCAGTGCTTTACCCTATACACCTGGAGCACTCCATCACAACAACCCCATTCCATATGGCTATGCTCGTGTCACGGTGGAAGACATAGTCCAAGGGTTTGAGGACCTGGAGATTGACATAGCTACACCCGAAGGGGAGAGAAGGCTTGGAGATGTCAAGCGCCAGTTCATTCTATGGAAAAAAACGTACATAGTGTTTCCAGGCGAGACGCCAAGGCTAACAAGTCAACCCCCCTCCGATGGTGCAGGTGCTGGTGGTGGTGGTGGTGCTGGTGCTGGTTCACCTACGCCTCCTTCACGCCATTCGACGCCGTCCCCCGATCCACAATCTCCGGCGGGTAAGCAGCCGTCGCCCCCATTCCTCCTCCGGCGGTTAAGCAGCCGTCGCCCCCCATTCCTCCTCCGGAGGGTAAGCAGTGGTCGCCCCCCATTCCTCCTCCGGAGGATAAGCAGACGTCGCCCCCCATTCCTCCTCCAGCGAAGAAACAGAAGCAGGCGGACAGCAAGGGAACCTGCTCTTGGACTATTAACCCGAAGCCTTATGTACCTAAGACCACACGGGTACCGGAGCCATCACTGAAGCCTATCCCCCCAAGGCCTTGGGAACTTAGTGATGCTGAAACCAAATTGGCCGTGAAGGCTGACATTGAGAAATGGAAGGCCCGTCAGAAGGCACTAAAGGAGCCTGAGCCCAAGGAAGTATTCCCTCCGATTGTAGACAAGTGGGCTACGGGTTTTTTGTCGACACCGTCCCAAGCCAAGAAGAATTTGCCTAAAGACTATGATATTGAACTTCGTAAGCAAGCAAAAATATTGGAGGAGGAGAAAGCAAAAAGAAAAAAAAGCGGGAAACAAGTTGACCAGCTCGGCATGTAGAGTAAACAATCGATCCCCCCGCTCATAGTGAAAGCCGGTCCGGAACAGGACCCCGAGGTCATAAGAGCTATGGCAGCAATGGGATTGACTGTAGCTACTGCCATGGAAAATGCATCCGAGGCCGGTATGTCTCTTCGTCTCTTTTTAGGCCTAGACGATGCGCCAATGGCTGAGGTAGCATTACAATATCAGAAGAAAGGGCCTCTCGTCGAGCCTACGCAGGAAAAGGATCTACCACCACTAATGCAAAGTCTGCTACATTGGTACAAACAATTCATATCATGGACCGACAAAGAATTTATGTATGTGGATGTTACAGAGGAGCATCACACCAAAAAGTACTCTGTACAAGTTGAGATGAGTGAATTGTTCCGGCTGTTCAATCCGCGCGAGCTCGACAAATCTATCCTGAGTTTCTACGTTCCGTAAGTGATTTATTTCTACCTCATCTCATTCTTCATCCACATATATATATATTGTCCTAACTATATTCTTGCGTACGCTATTATGCAGATTGAAGATTTGGGAATACAAAATAAGACTCATCCATAATGTTGGGTTCATTGACCCACAAATCATTAATGTAACTATGTTAGAGCATCACCCTAAAGACGTGGAGAAAGACTTGTACAATTTTCTTAAAAATCATGAATTCAAAAGTCAGATTCTATTTCCTTACCATTTTGGGTGAGTGTTTCTCTCTTGTGCCCATTCTCTTTTGTTTACTCCATGCATGGTATGTCTAATCGATAAGTTATGCCTGTGCATGTAACGTGTCCGCAGGTTCCACTGGATTCTGCTAAAAATTGAACTTGACAGCTCCACAGTTTTTATCATCGACTCTATGAATTCAGATACAAATCTTTGGATCGACATGAGAAAAATGATGCAAAGGTAATTATTTTCAACCATTTGCACTCTATATCGATCGGTCTCTGTTGTTCATTTCCTAATAACTCCCTTGTTCATTTAATTTTATTTGCAATGTAGAGTTTGGAAACGGTTCTCACATGAACATGTCGGTGGATTCAAACATCAGCTAGAATTTAAAAATGTAGTTCGTGGTGTGGATAAGCAGCCACCGGGGACCGGTCTATGTGGATACTATGTCTGTGAGAACATACGGAAAGAAATCTCTGAGAGGAAGAAGGACGAGAACACGCGGAGGAGTCTCAAAAACTTGCGGAGGGCGCTTACTCCAGAAGCTCGCTTCCGACCAATTCAAGAGGAAATAGCAGGATTTTTCCTTACGCATGTCATCGATTCCAAAGGAGAACACCATGCGTCCACCGACGATGACTATTATACGCATCAGCCCCGACTACTTTGAAACTTGTTCGAATTTGTGTATGGTCATCCATCTTAATTGCGTAATATGGAAACTTGTTCGAGGTTGTACATGGTCACCCGATATTGAATATATATTATATATTCCTATTGAATTCTCCTTGTTTGAAATTTCATATATATATATATATATATATATATATATATATATATGCATGTATATAGTAGCGTAAAATATATATATGTGTGTACTGAAACTTCATCAAAATTAAAATAAAACACAAAATAAAATATAAAAGAAATAAAACAAAACAAATTAAAAATAAACCAGGTTTAGGGGGCCTAAAACCCTAAACCTGCGCCGGTTTTCAGTCCCGGTTAGCCACAAGAACCGGGACTAAAGGTCCTCCGCCGCGACGGACTACTGGCGCCCACGTGGACGGGCCTTTAGTCCCGGTTCGTAAGCAGCGCGACTATAGGGGGGGAGGGGGTCTTTAGTCGCGCATAGCTAGTCCCGGTTGCGCGGACGGGACTACTGGCCCTGGCGAACCGGGACTATAGGCCTATTTTCTACCAGTGGGAGCAGGGCTGTGATGCTGTCGTGACGGACCTGTCTTCTGTGCGACGGATGTGCGAGTCTGTCTGTAACATAGCAAACGGCACGCTTGTTCCTGGCTGCGGGGCGGCGGAGGTTGCGTCTGTGCTGAACCTGTTAGGTCAGCTTTCAGCGACCGTCGAGGAGATGGTCTTAGTGGCCCGTGTTAACCTGGCTGCGGCGCAAGGCCATGGGGCGCCGTGATGCAGGAGTTGCTATGGGTTATTTAGAGGCCTCTGGACGGGTAGCTTAGGTGTGTTTGTGTGGTCCTGTAGTATAGCCGCTTTTGTTTGTCGTCTCTGCTTCTCTGCAGTTGTAGGTGGCTTAGACATGGGTGTTCAGCTAGTGTTGGTGTCGTGTAGGATTTGGATGCGCGTATTCTGTATGCGGCGCTCCTTTTTGCATCATGTTGTATGGTCTTCTGTAAAGACCGGGACTCTGTATGATGTTTAGGGTCTATGAATATAGTTGGCTATTTATTGACAGTTTCCGTTTGGAGTGCTTATCTGTTCTTGCGGATATTTGTCTGCCTAACATCACTTAGAATCCTATGGTGCGGGTGAATCTTACTATTCTACATCGAGGGGCATTCTCTTGTACAGCTCAGCTAACATTGCTTTCAGATTATACATTTTCTTGCTGCGAGGCTGCGTATCTTTCTGCTTAGCTGTTGTACCTAATTTTACTACGGTGTCTGAATAATTCTCTGTTTTCACAAGAGGGGCACATGGCGCTAAGAGAAACTCGTTCATTTACCATGTAAGAAGCGATCAGATGTTGTTACTGTTTTCTGTGAGTATTCGATACCATTACAATAAGTTTGGCCGAGCGGCGTTTTTTTTTGTCTGTACCGCTATCATTTCGGTTAGGCAGAAAACCTTTTTTTCTGTCTACTTATCTTCTGTGTAGGTGTCTAGATGGTGAGTCCACTGCACCTTTTTTCTGGCGAAGGTCTTTCTCTTTTTTTTTTTTTTTTTGTTCTTAGGCCTGTATCTGTATATTATTCGCATGATGGTGAACAGTGAGGGCTGATGGGAGTACCAGCGTGTCTGAGCCTTTTCAGTGTGCACTGATGCAAGCAGGGAAGAGCAAAATAGGCCAGTTCTTATAGAGAGGCTTCTTACATTACATGATAGTAGCTGGACGAAGTCTGAATATTAGATAAGGTCTCTAAGCATTTTAGATACTACTGCAGGCTTTCTGGTTTTCATAATAGCGGCTAGCTATATATAGGACTGGGCCGACGCTGATGTCGGCGGTGTTGCTGACAAAAATTGATCGCGTGTAGCCTGACTGCTTGGTCTGTCAGGACATGTTGATCGTTCCTCCTGGTGCTTGGTCTACCGATAGCCTGCTTTTCCTAGGATGCAGCCTCTTAGTCCTGCAATTATCGAAAGTGAATCGCAATGTATCAGTAGGTAGCTCTGATCATGTTTTCATCTTGTGGGGAAGGATGTGAGCAGCAAGCTTCTGGGTATGTTTGTATAAGGCTACCTTCTGGAGTAGGAGCCTTTCTGTCGCTTCTTTGTGATGGAGCAGCTGCGTGATCGCGAAGGCAAATTCGTCTCTTGCGGAGCACGGTAGAGACGGGTTTGCTAATTTTTCTGCTGGTACAACCAGGAAGTGGCTATACTGAGCGCAGATGGCACGGATGTTTTCTGTCAGATGATCATACCTGTGCCTTAGTTTTTGGCCGTATTCATTTACTGCTTCTAGTGCGTCCTTGTAGAGGTCCTGGTACGCTTCGGCCATGTCCTTTGCTTTTGCTGAACGGACCAGTTCAGCATGATTGAGATCTCTGATGCTTTGCAAAAAAAAGCAAGGCCTGCTCGGCAGCGCTTTCGATTGCACTATATTCTGTGAGTGTGATCTCGCCATGGAAAAACTGTTGCTTCTGGGTGTCCAAATATGTCTTTTGGTAGAACCGCCATCTTGATGCAACCACGAAACTAGTTGATCTCTTCTTGGACTGTATATGCTTGGTATATGGGCAACTGCAATGCTACACTTGTCTGCTGCAGCATGTTCTGCTTGCTGATGTCCACAGACTGCCAGGCTACATAGGAATCGATGAAAGCAGGATGATGTGAATAATTTTCATAAATGATATTACTCCTGGAAATTGAATAATCTATTCTTGAAGCAGGAAGATCCCTAGTAGTTAATTAGGTACTATGTTTCCATCTCAGAAACAATGGCTGATGGAATTAATAAGAAGCAATTGTCGGGAGCCCGTCTATTGGTACGAAGCGAGGAGGATATACAGATTTACCATTGTTAGATTTTTGTAGCCGTTACATCTCACTGTGTTTTAGTTTCTGATGATTTAGGGGTTACCACTATTCTCTTAGTGTAACCGATGTCCTTCCAGGCATCTATATATTTCTCCCTTTTAGTTGAACGTTGTTAATGGACCGGCTTTAATATCTATTTTTGTCAGCTAAAGCGTGTGATCGAACTCTTTTTTATGCAATTTTATCCAGCTTTGGCTTGCTGGTATTATATCTAAGGAAATAAGATGCTCATGCTTCTAGATGTTTTTTGGAGGTGATTAATATCTTCCTGCAGGCAGAAGTTTTTAGTCTGAATAAACAGACTTAGCCTTGTCTCCCAGGCAGTAGCCTGTGGCAGACTGAAATTAATCAGCTGCTTGAGTTATAGGTTGATCGAAGAGAGCTGAAATGTACCGCTACGTAGTACATGGACTGGTTCTCCTTTGCTTCGTATCGGTTTACGCTAGGCCTAAACGACTGTTGCTGAATTAGGTCCGATAGTGGCAGAACTAAATTGCTGACACCAGTTTTTGTTCTTCTGTGTTTGTGGGTCTGCAGGCAAGGGAATGGTTCGACCGGGTGTTTTTTGAGGAGGCGATCCGAGGCGTTGATTCCGGAATTTGGTTTTCATACCCATGTGAGCCTGAATAGCTATATCCAGATTCGTCGGTACTAAACACTTATTGTCTATCTTTCATTCTATCAGGTAGGCTACTGTGTTAACCTTGTCAGTCTTTTTAGCGAGGCCTGCTATGTACCAAGCGATAGAACGCCCCTAATTTTTGTTGAGATCTACAGCTAGTTTTCTAGGTTTACATGATATAGCAAAGCATTAGTTCTCGGTAAAGTAACAACATGTGAAGTTTGAGCAACTGTGATGTGTGCTTTTCGTATCTAAAAAAGCTTTGTATTTGGTTGGCTTGGAGGTTTCAGAGAGCTTTAGCATGCTAGTTCAGTTAGCAGAACAGGGGACAAAAACGGCGTCTGTCTATAGACGGAAGGAATAGCGAAATCACAGGGCGGCAAAGACATTGTCTGAATCGATGTAAAGTAGTTCTTTGGTGGGCTTACTCCTGGTATGACAACACGTCTTTTGTCCTCTGCCTTGGTTGGACGGAGTCTTGTATCCACTGGCTTGATCTCATATGGAAGTTCGGGGTAGGGAGGCGGCGGCTGGCTAGGACTGCACTCTGCTTCCTCTGCTTTGTCAGGCTTCAGTTGCGGCGCTGCTGTCGGCTCGGCCGCCGCTGGTTTCTCGTCTTTCACCTACGGAATACAGGAGTGCGGAAATGGTCATTGATGGAATGCAAAGAGGAAAGGATCGTGCGGGCAAAACACGTACCTTCCATGTGGTCTTGGCTGGCGGGGCGCGGTGAGAGTCTCGGGCGCGGTGTTTGCAGGGCGCCATGAAGCCTGAGATTCCGAGGCGTTGTGCTTGTTTGCCGTATGACTGAGCGGGCCCTGGAAGAGACGACTGTCTTTACATCTGTTAGAGGCTAGGTGTCGTTCGGCCAGCACGTTGAGCTAGCCACGCGTCAAATCAGGTTATCTGCATGGAGCTGTTATTTTCTGGGATATATTTTCGGACGGAGGGCTCGACGTAGTCTGCACAACTTTTTGTGGGCCTTAGCTTATGCGGGCCTTAGTTATACCCGTCGGCGGATAGGCCTATTATTCAGGCGTTTAAGAATTCAGTCCAGCTTGGGCTTTATTTTTATTTTTTGTGTGCCTGTATGTTATCTCAGGGCGGTGCTCTGCTAGCGTGCTTCTGGACTGACCCTGGGAGGGCAATGAACGACGTATCTAAGGATCAGATGTTGGATCTTCTAGATCTGGCTGTGTTCTGGACTTGTTTTATCTAAGCAAACCATATCGAGCAGTCATCGTGCTTCTATGTCCTTTTCTTTTTTCTTTTTCTAGCATGCCTTTGTTGTAGAATTTGTTTTGTGTTTCTTGCTGAGGAAATTTTCTTGAGCGCCCTTCGATTTTCTTGTAGACCTTTTTTGTTTGTAGAAGAGAATGCGTTTCCTGCCACTCTGTGTGTTAAGAATGGCTTTATATAGCTTTCTCCTTGGTACTCTGCTGGAAAGACACGCTATGCTGACTGGATTGGTGGCGTCGAAACATCTGAGAAAATAGGTCATAGAATCGGAGTGCAGCTCTCAGTTTTCATGGTTGCTTATAGCTGAGCCATGTACTTAAACAGGTAATTTTACAGGTAAGGCAAACAGGCGGGTGCTCCTAACATCTACCTATACTCGGAGAACCTGATAAGTGTGTCTAACAACATGATGGTTGTCTTTCAAGAACCGGATAACCGTGTATGAAGAACATGATATATCCAAGAACCTGATAGGTGTGTCTAAGAACATGGTAGTTGTCTTTGGAGAACCCTATAACTGTGTGAAAATGGTAGTTGTCTTTGGAGAACCCTATAACTGTATATGAAGAACACGGTAGCTCCAAAAGTCTGATAAGTGTGCATGAACAACATCTTAGCTATCTTTGGAGAACATGGTAAGTGTGTCTAAGCAAGGTGGTAGTTGTCTTGCGAGAACCCGTCAAGTGTTTCTAAACAAAATGGTAGCTGTCTTTGAATAACTAGTTAAGTATTTTTAAATAACATGGTAGTTGTCTTAGGGAAACCAATTAAGTGTTCAAAACAACCTAGAGTAGTTTTCGAGAACCTGTCAAACGATCATAAACAACATGGTAGCTATTATCTAGCTATTTTTCAAAAACATGCTAGCTGATTTGAGAAGTGCAAGTGTTTGTAAGTGAACTCCTATCTATATTTGATAAATTAGTAGCTATTTCTGCAGCAAACCTAGCACCTAGATGTTATTTCTCGAACAACAGAGTGATTGTTCTAGAAAAACCTAGTCGTTGTCGCTAATTATGAACTCGACAGTTTTATTTCAGAAAACATGATAGATAACCCTAGCAGCTAAACCATGCTAGTTGTTTACATAGACAACCTGATATATTATCAGCTTTGATAATCCGACGATAATGAAATTTATTTTCATATATGATAATAAATTTCGTTGGAATCAATTGTCCTCGTGAAAATAATAGAACTGTTCTTCACGTCGTTTTATATTTATCTTGGTTCAGTCTTTGAAGACGATAATGTTTTATGGGCCTGCATTTAAAATATCACTACATACATAATTTCAGCAATACAAAAGATATGTCAAAAGTGAAAAGCATGGACACTGCCGTGACTAGTGATCACCTGGATTAGTTTACTACAACTCTTTCTTTTGTACCTTGTAGTAGCACTACTTTGAGCTGACTGCCACTGTGTGTTGCTGGACATATGCGCTAGCGGGCCTTGGAGCGTGCATGCCAGAGCTAGTATGGGCTTACGGCCTTTTAACATACATGGCAGTCTTTTTTTTTTGCAGTAAACTTGGGAGCTTTATTGATTGAGAGACATGTGATTACAATCAGCCTTGAGGCTGTTGACAAGAAACTCCGGGCTACCTGTGATCCAGCAATCTGCACCTGGAGTGGTGCAAGCTCGCTTGGCACAAGTATCCGCTACCTTATTAGCCTCTCTCTTAACATGGACTAAGAAAAGGAAATAAAAGAAGTAGCAATCTCTCCAACTTCATCTAAGATAGGCGCCACGATAGATTTTGAACCGAGGCGCGACTTCCAGAGGTTAACAACCTCTACGCAATCCAACTCCATGATCACATGCTGAAACCCTCGCAGGTGAGCAAAGATAACTCCTTCCTTTAGCGCCAAGGTCTCGATGATCAGTGGATCCGTAACACCAGGAAATTGCTTGCACCATGAACCCAGTACTGTATCATGTGAGCGAGCAACACCCCCTCCACCTCCATTACGGCTTCCATTATCTACTGCACCATCAGTATTTATCTTAATCCACCCTGGATCGGGTGGACGCCAACATTGATCCACAGTGGTCGGTCTACCTCCACTTGGAAATTCCAACAGAGAAAGGTCTTCGCGAATTTTCGCTGTCATGCAAACTGGATCAAGTCTCTCTTGATCATGAGTAAAGCGGTTCCTCGCATTCCATATGGAATGCATGATGGTAGTGATCTTGGTCCTCTCCTCCATCGAGAACATCGGATCCTGGACAATGTCCTTCGCCCACGTCAGAGTATGGAGCCGTGGGAGCTTGAGGTCAAGTAGTTCGTGGGCAGCTTCCCAGTATTGTTTGGCATGGGAACACGAGACCAAAGCATGATATAAATCCTCTTCCTTAGCTTTGCAGATGTCACACAAAGCATTTCGTCTGATATGACGATATTTGAGAGTGGCATAGTCAGGTAGTATCTCCCTAACCACACGCCACCAAAAAACTCGAACTCTCGGGATTACCTTGAGTTTCCACAAGGCGGACCATAGTTGTGTATCTGAAGATGAAGACCCCACTGCCGTCCCTTCCTCTGGAGCGAGAAGCTCGTTGCGAGTCACTAGAGCACGGTAGGCTGATTTTACAGAATACAATCCATTCCTTTCGAGAGACCAAGCAAGAAAATCTTCACCACCCCCACCCCTTAAAGGGATATTCAGAATTGCATCGGCATCGGGTGCTAAGAAATTGTCTCTCACCACATTTATCTTCCAGGTATTGTTGTGGTCATTGATCAGGTCCGAAACATGGGCTAGAGGAGCATCCCCTATTCGTCCCATCGGAATATGTGACAGTGTGGTCGGGATCCAGCGATCCGACCAAGTGGCAATAGAAGAACCAGATACCACCCGCTTGATTAGACCCTGGTCAAGAGCAGCTCTGCCTGCCACTATAGCCCTCCAAATAGCAGAAGCTGATGAGGGAATATTGGCGTCCAAGAAAGAAGAGTTGGGAAAATACCTCCCTTTCAATACTTGTGCACAAAGAGTGTCTGGATTAGTGAGGAGACGCCAGCCATGCTTGCCCAATAAAGCCAGATTAAAGAGCTCCAGCACCTTAAACCCCATGCCACCTTTGGCTTTAGGGGTAGCGATTCTGTCCCAAGATAGCCAATGCATGGCTCGTTTGTCAATCGAGCTACTCCAAAAGAAACGCGCCATATATGACGATAACTGCTTGCACACCTTCTTGGTCAGAAGGAAGCAACTCATACTGTATACTGGGATAGATTGGATGACTGATTTCAATAGCGTTTCTCTCCCAACACAAGCAAGGTTTTTCTCTGACCATCCTTGCATTTTTCCACGGCATCGTTCACTGATGTGTGCAAACGTGCCACTAGAGATCCTACCAACCGCGGTCGGTAGCCCCAAGTAACGTTCAGTGAAGGCTTCAACATAAACACCCAACACATGTTTGAAGGAATCTCGGACTGCAGGTAGCGTGTTGGGACTGAAAAAACCGCACTTTTATCGCGGTTTACCGCCTGACCAGAACACTCCGAGTAAATCCGAAGAATATCATTCAGCCGGTGAGCACTCGCCAAACAAGGTTTAAGAAAAATAAGACTGTTATCGGCGAATAGGAGATGACTCACCCACGGCGAACGGAAGCTAACCCGAATTCCTCGATCAATATAGGCGCCTTCGTAGTTATTGAGAAGCGCCGTAAATCCTTGGGCACAACACAGAAAGAGGAACGGGGACATTGGATCCCCCTGACGCAAACCTCGGGAAGGGGTGAAATACGGCAGCAGGGACCCATTAACACGAACTGCAAGTCTGACAGAGGTGACGCACTTCATGATCAGACGCACAAAATTCTCTCCGAAACCCAATTTAGTTAAGATGGCCTCGAGATAATGCCACTCAACTCGATCGTAGGCTTTGAGCATGTCTAACTTCAGAGCACAAGCATAATTGTGACCTTTCTTTCTCCTTCTCATAGTATGGACACTTTCATAAGCAACAAGAACATTGTCTGTTATTAAACGGCCGGGCACAAAGGCGCTCTGTTCCAACCCAATAATCTCATCCATATAACCCCGCAATCTGTTGGTGCAAGCTTTGGCAGCAATTTTATAAAGAACCGGGCATAGAGCAATAGGACGATATTGGGAAATTCTCAGTGGATTAGTTACCTTAGGGATCAAGGTGATCGTTGTGTCATTGAGGCCCACGGGTAGCTCTCCTCCATTAAGAAAACCAAGACTAGCTTGCACAATATCATGCCCGAGGATGTCCCAGTGTCTTTGGAAAAAACCGGCAGTAAACCCGTCAACTCCAGGGGCTTTGGACGGTGCCATTTGAAATAAGGCACATTTGATTTCCTCGGCAGAAAACTCCTCTTCTAATTTTCCGTTCATCACATCAGTAACCTTGGGCTCGACAAGATCAAGCAGAGCGGACATATTGTTGTAACCTTGGGAAAGGAACAACTGTTGATAGAAGGATTGTATCTCTTCCTTGACCTCGTCAGCCGATACACATAAACTTCCATCAGCCCGTTGTAGAGAGGAAATCCGATTTATTCTCTTCCTATGAGCTGCTTGGGCGTGGAAATACTTCGTATTACGATCACCAGCACGCAGCCACTGGACTCGCGAGCGCTGGAGCATCCAAATTTCCTCCTGGCGAAGGGCCTCGCGAAGTTGACCCGCCACACATTTTTCTTCTTCCGATGGGCCACGCCCCACCGAAGAAATTCTCATCCTTTCGAGTTTTTTCTGAAGTTTGATGACCTTCTTATTGAGATTCCCGAACTCACTGTCCCCCCACGATCCCAATTTTTCTTGAACAATATTGAGGGCCTCGACCACTCCTGTCAGGCCTCCCTCTCCAGAACCACGTCTCCACAGATTTTTGATAAGATTATCGTAATCGGGATGGGTTTGCCACACATTCTCGTAGCGGAATGAACGCTCCCCACGCGGCCACGCATTCGGTGGGGTGTTTTTTAGCTCAGCTAAGACATAGCAGTGATCAGAAGATGTAGAACTGATGTGTCTTACGTGAGAAAATTCATAAAGACTCAGAAAGGCTGCATTTGCGAATACACGGTCCAATCTGGCTTTAACATTCGCCTCTCCTTGTTGCTTGTTGTCCCACGTGAAAGGGACTCCTCTCCACCCCAAATCCTGGAAAGAACATAACTCCACTACCTCGCGGAAAGCACGCATTTGATTTTCTGGACGTGGATTAATGCTAAAGTGTTCTTCCGCGTGCAGTACCTCGTTGAAGTCTCCCATACATAACCAGCCCTCATGTCGAATTCCATGAAGAGTGCGAAGGAAGTTCCAGCTATGATGCCTGTTTTCAACTCTAGGCTCTCCATAAAAGCCAGTGAATCTCCACTCTGGAGTGAGATCATGCAGTGATTTAATCCGAGCATCTATGTGCGCATTGCTGAAGTTTTTTATTTCTACATTAACCTCTGAGCTCCAAAACAATCCAATGCCACCACTCAAACCATCGCTATCAACAGCGAAACAGCCTGCGAATCCAAGTTTTATTCGCAATGCTTCCACACGCTTTCCACTAATCTTCGTCTCCATAACGAAGAGAAGCGCGGGCCCTTCCTGCTTCACAACCTTGCGAAGCTCTCTCACTGTCGACGGGTTCCCAAGCCCGCGACAGTTGAATCCTAGGGAACTCATTGGGACGGGCAGGGCTGCTCCACAGCCGCTGCCGAATCAGAGTTTGTTGGAGTAGGACGCTTTTTCTTGGGGTTTCTGGGGCTGATCACATCACCGTGTCCCTCTTCTCTATCGCGATCATCCAGCACACCATCCGTTCCCGAATCAGCCACAGAAATATTAGGGGTATTACACAGCAGAAGAGGACCTCCAACCTGCCTGTACACCGGGACTTGAACATCCGCTTTACGCTTGGAAACTTTTGCCTTCATCGGCGATGTTACCTCTGCCCCTTTATCCTTAGCAATGTTACTCGACTGACGGGTTTCACGAGTACTTTGCTGAGAGGAAAACTTTTCCTTCGACGAATTCTCACTGCTCGAAGATGCTGCTCTTGTACGTTCCTCAACTGGTCGCAACTCTGGGCCATACGGCCACTTCCCATTAGCATCCTTCGACCCGGGAGTAGGGCATAGCAAATCAGCGTGTCCAATGCGGCCACAAGAGAAGCAAAAGTGAGGAATATGTTCATATTGGATGTCGTACAGATCCACACTTTTCCTCTTTGCCGAATCAATTAAAACCCATCTTCTCAGGGGTTTATTCACCTCTATGGTTACTCTCGCTCGTAGATAACCACCCGCATGATCAAAGTAGGCACCTGATGTCTCCTTATCAATTTGAGTTGCAATACTCTTGCACCATGCAGCTGTTCTGAGGTTAAACGGGAGATTAATAACACGCACCCAGAGTTTGAGCCGATCGAACTTGAGTTCAGAAGGCTTCATGCAGTCCTTGAAATCAGTCAGGATCACTGCGTGTTTATTGATATGCCATGGCGATCCGTCGTTCACCCGATCCCAGTCCCGCTGATTCTCAAATTCTGCCACAAAGACGTTCTCACCAAAAGCCCGAAAAACGAGGCCTCTAGGGTTTCCCCACGCAGGACGGAGAGCACCGGAGATAGTCTGGATGTGAAATATGTTGCGGTGGAGGACCTTCCCAGCCAGCATCCACTTCTGTGGTGCCCCTTCCTCGCGGTCATCGATGATCAATGGAGTAGCTTCTTCCTCGGTGATATCCAATTTTCCCAAAGCTTCCTCCAGACGCGATCTTGCTTCCCCCGATGGCATGGCGCCTCGGTCTTGCTGCTCCCTCCGCTCTGAGGACGAAGCCATCCTCTGAGCGATCCCCCTAGCGCCTCGCCGATCCAATCTGCGAGCGCCGCCGAAGTCCTCCGAAACCCTAGTCGCCTATTCTGTCGCCAGAGGGACGAAGGGTTACGAGGAAAAACCCACACCCAAGGTTTACATAGAAATGAGTTAGTGTGGAAATATTTATAGTAACCGTTGGGGTATATGTTAGTGCGAAAAAATCATGTCCTATCATGCGTGTAGGGGTTATCCGGAGACCCACTGGTTGAAAAATCATGCCAAGGTAGAAGGCTGTGATAATTAGGGACGGCCTTGTTTCCAATCTAAAATTTTAAAGGGGATATTTATGCTACCTTCTCGCAAAAAAGCCTTTGTCGGATATTACTTGTCTTTACTATTAAATGGGAGTTGGACGTACGTTGGTACGTCCAACTCCAGACCATCGCTTATCGTCCGTCCCCTTCAATCAATCGTTAGCGCTAAATAATAAGGAATCAATCAAACAAACAAAATCGCTTTCCATTCCCTCGTTACCTACACATAAGGCAGGTACACAATCAAATCTCCTGATTCTGTGTGATTGGCTTATCTCTCGCTCCCCTTGCTTTGTACGCGTTCAGAAAATAAAAACACGCGTGAAGACCGCCCCTCCGACGCAGTCCTCGCGAGTCAGATCAAAACCTCCCATCAAATGCGATCCTCCCGAAAGAAGCAACCTCGACCAGAATTGTTCCCGAGTGAGGATGTTAGGGTTCCACTTTGCCGCCGCTCGTTCTGGCCGTCGTGTGCCGCCTACTGTTAATGCAGATCGCCGCATCCGTCGTTGGAGGACTCGTTGTCCAGGCCGCTGCTCGAGCCAACCACCAGCACTTGCGAGCCGTACGTGGAGGTGCGCCTGTACGGGGCGCCGGCCCGTCCGCGGTATTCCGGTATGTACTGAAGGGCCTTGCCTCGACTTGTGCGACATTCAAACCGACCACTGCCTTCGAGCGTTTTTCGCCTTCAAGCCCGTGGCCTCACGACACGGCCTCCATGACTTGGTTTGTATACGTAACAATTGGGGCTGCACTTTGCTTGTTTGAATAAATTCCTGCATGCAACTCACTCATACCTTTCCTTACCTTTCCTTAATTCCTGTATGCAACTACTAGAGGAAGGAGGCTAGCAACAGTGTCTGTGAGCAAAAGCGCGGCGGCGGAACTCGTTCCGTGTGTGCACGTACCCTAGGCGGCAACCGGAAGCGAGGCCCTGCGGCAGCGACTCGGGGAAGGAGGCTGGCGGTGGCGGCCTGAGGCGAGGCTCGTGGCGGTGGCTGAGAGGAAGCGCACTCCGACAGATATTGTTGAAGAGCATGCAGGCAAACAGCGGATGCTGCTGAAGAGCAAGTACTTGCAGCTATTGGAGCGTGCGGAACAACAACCAATTATCTGTCCTCACGAGCTGAACGTGTGCGAGGTTTTTTCTGTGAACCTTCGTATGGCCTTCTGCTTGTACATTTCTATGTGATTTGAACCTGGCTGTAAAATCATCTGTTCTCCATTTGTACTATTTAGCTCTGTCATATCTGAATTTCTTCGTTTTTGTCATATTTTGGCTAATTGATGTGGTCATACTTAATTTGGTTTGTATAAACAAATGATTAGTTCTTGCTGAACTTTGTTAAATCGACTTTACTAGCAGAATACTTGAATGGGGTACACGTGGGCGTTCAACAAGTCCGGCACCGACCCTATGTCCACGTCACCACCATCGAAGCTCTGTGGACAAACAAATAGACCAGAGCCACTATCCTCGCCTGTGATCTACAACGAGGGAAGGTGCATACATGGCGTCTCCAAGAAAGACAAGGCCATGCTCTCCAACGGGTCAGTGCTCCTCCTGTTCCTCGGCAACCCTGGTTTTCAGTGCTATTTATACCTAGCATGTGTGCTTTAAGAAATAGAAAATGTATATCTGGAACTTGTAAGCTGGGGGAAAAATAGCTTTGACTTGTGCGCATTGCACAACGAATTGGATCATGACCATCATACATTATATGATAATGATGGATCTTCTGATATGACTGTTTTTTTGGTGGAAAGAAAATTTGCATTTTGA
>JAPCYS010003495.1:0-12773 GCA_028641055.1 Alopecurus myosuroides
TAGTGCATGCTAGTTTGGACTAATTCTTCTTAAGCTGTGCCTAGAAAATCAGTGTGTATTGATATGTGGACTCTGTTGTTCGCTATTAATGTTTCGTGGATCTGTGATGATGTGTTATCGTTGGTGGCACAACAGGAACCTGGAACCAGACATGGCGATGGAGGCGATGGAGAGGAAGAGAAGCATCAAGGTGGAGGGGAGAGTGTTGGAAGCAAGCCAAACTAAAGTCGAGCTTACCGAGGAGCAGAGGGCGTGCATGGAGGCAACCGGCTAAAGGCGTTGGAGAAAGACTAGCCTCACGCATACCAGTCGCAACTTGCAATCTACTGCCGAAACTGCCACCTAGGAGCTTGCAGGGTCCTGAATCGCTTCGCCTCGTCTGCTTAGCCTGTGTAGCATGCAACATTGGGTTTTCTTAAAGGGTCAAGATAACTATTGTCGAAGGAGATGTAAAACACAGAGCACATTTATTTTCTCCACTGATTTGTTTGCTACAGATGTTTGTGGAATTTTTTAAATTTTGGTACACGTGCTACCGGTCATCAAGTTATAATAGTTGGCAAAATTATGGTGGTTTTTTGCAGCCTTTAAACATGGAAAAGAAGGTTTGTAGAATTTGTGTGCAGTACAGAACATGATGCTCTCAAGTCTCAACTTAAATCTGAGTACATTAATCTGAAACCTGATGCTCTGAAATTTGATGAGATGTCTAGTTTCTGCATCGGTCAGACTTGCATTGTATCATCTTTAAAAGCAAACATGAAGATCTCATAATATGCAAAAGTATACCCGGATAAAATAGTTGTCATGCTCCTTTGAAGGAGGACGAAACCCCTTCATCCTTATCATGCCACTTTGATTTACATGGTCCAGTATGGATAATAGCTAGTTGTGCTTTGGCCCACCTTGTCAATCGACCTTGTTCTTCCTAGACTCATGTATTATTTGCTGACACTGCCCTTCCTTGTCTCAGAGATGCACTTCTGAACTTAAGGAGTAGGTTACCAGAGGGGGAGATCCCACACACCTGCATGAACCGCCAGTGGAAGAAGTCAGGCAGGCTCTGGCCAATATACTACATGCAGATCTTCTGCATGGTTCTGGAAAAAAAAATTATGGCTATTGTTTGCAGCCTTCAAACATGGAAGAAAAGGTTTGTGGAATCTGTGTGCAGTACAAAACATGATGTTCTCAAGTCTGAACTTACATCTGGGTACATTAATCTGAAACCTGATGCTCTGAAATTTAATGACATGCCTATTTTTGCATGCGTCAGGTTTGCATTGCATCATGAAGAGTCTGCTTGTATGCATCAGGTTCTATGGAACCACTTATTTGCACTGAATGCCAACAAGAAATTTACAGATGAACTCATGAGAACTGAGAAGCATCTTAATAACAGAAATTTGAACTCATAAATTCACTCATGCAGAGAAAGCTAGTGCTGAAGGTAATGACAGACCATCTAGATTAATGGCATGGATGAAAAGGAGGAACACACACGAGAATACGACCAAAGTAAGCACAATTGGCCTAGCTCTTCTGACACAAACAATAATACCAGTCTTAGCCGTCAGTGTTGCCAACATTTACTGCTGACATACCTACAGACACTTAATACAGACATGCATCTAGCTACATTATGACTAATTTCTCATAACAATACTCCAGCACTAGACCCAGCAGATGTGCAGCACCATCTTGAACACCCTCCATCCAAGTCCAGTTGTTATGGCCAAAGCAAGACCCTAGAAGGAACTAGCGATCGAGCTCAGATCTGCATACATATATTCAGTTAGAAATTTGGAGCAAATACAGTGGGTGGTATTTGTGTGCAGTGCAGAACATGACGCTCTCAAGTCTCAACTTAAAACTGATTACATTAATCTGAAACTTGATGCTCTGAAATTCGATGAGATGTTTATTTTTGCATGTGTCAGGTTTTCATTGTATCGGCTGTATGCATCATGAAGAGTCTGTTTGTATGCATCAGGTTCTATGGAACCACACTTATTTGCACCGAATGCCAGCAAACAGAAATTCACTGATGAACTCGTGAGAATTGAGAAGCATCTTAATAACAGTAATTTAAAATCATACATTCACTCATGCAGAGAAAGCTAGTGCTCAAGGTAATGACAAACCATCTTGATTAATGGCATGTATAAAAAGGAAGAACGCATGAGAATACAACCAAAGTCAACACAATTGGCCTAGCTCTGCCAACACAAAGAACAATACCAGTTTTAGCCGTCAGTGTTGCCAACATATACCTACAGACACTTAATATAGACATGTATCTAACTACATGATGACTAATCTCTCATAACAATACTCGGCTACTAGACACAGAGGATGTGCCGCACCATCTTGAACACCCTCCATCCAACTCCAGTTGTTATGGCCAAAGCAAGACCCTAGAAGCAACTAGCCATCAAACTCAGATCTGCATACATATATTCACTGAGAAATTTGGAGCAAATGCACTGGATGGAATATGAACCTTTCCTATCCCAGTTTCTTAGTGAGGATGCATGTGTCAAGCTGATGCAACTACTTCAGAATAAAACATCCAGAAGCTGCTTATCCGTGCTTCCCAAGTATGTGGTTCAAACACAAGACATGGTAAAAATAAAGAGTACTCATGGATAGAGACTCATGGCCGTCAGACATTAGCTTGCTGGTTACGGAACATTCTTGTTTTGAGTGAATGATGTTTAAATATTCAGTACCAAGCATGACTAGAGATGTACTGTATGAAGTTTGTAGCCCGAGAGCCGTTTTCTCTCCGAAGATGCATGGAACAATAAAAGAATCAGCTTTCAAAATTAGCATGGAATCCTTTTTCTTTATTAACCTTCCCAATCAGATATAATGTTGAATATGCCAGCATAAACAAACCATGAACTGTTTATATCTCGTTTGACAAGGTTGTTAGCCTCAATATAAAAATAATTAATTTATACATAAGAGTGTAACTAGGACCAGCAAAGCACGCAGCAGAGATAACATAAAACAAAATAATCAAGCTTAGCTACCACTTCACATGAGAAATTCAATCCAATCCCCATCAAAACAAACAATCATCTTTTCATATAAATGTGACAGCTTGCAAGATTACCTCTTGGTCAAATGGTTGGTTCCGATAGCAATGGTGGGAAGCTAAAGTAGGGGAATGCATGTTTGTGATTCAAGAAGGGCTCCATCTTGCTACAGACCTTGGTGATTTCATAAGTCTTGACATCCAATGAGTAACAATCCACTTTCACGTTATTAATGCCCTCTACTTCTAGAGCGCTTTGAAAGAGCAAGAATCCCTCGGCTGCACTCACTGTGGAAATAGAGTAGTTCTGAAAATGGGCAGGCAGCGGTACGATATTCTTCAACTTCCATTCGCGGGAATTATTCTCGAGAGATGTATGGTGGAGAGTAGAGGAACCAACAAGGGAAAACATCTCAATGGCTCCTTCTCTACCCACAACAACAGCACTCGGACGCCAAGGGCCAGTTCTCTTGTCAAGCAAATCCCTGCAGGTCGATACGGGAAAACACCATAGTGCACATGTCCAGCACAAGCAGGCAGTTGCTCCACCCCCAACGTCTTGTCCAGTAGAAGCAGCCACGCACGCAGTCCATGCAGGAGATGGAGGCCAGAGGAGTCAAGATTGGAAATGTAGCCACGGACCACTGGCACCATGAACTGCTTGTAGGAAGAAAGATAAAAAGGGCGGTCTTTGTTTCATATCTTGCTATGCATATCACCTTAAGGGGCTCATCCTTGCCGTTGTCGGCGGTGGTGGGAGCGAGCATGGGCACAAACTCGCAGAGGCGCTCCTGCGGCCAGGCGGCAAAATCCTCAGGTATGGTGGGAAGCAGCAAGTATCGGCGGGACAAAGGGTCGCAGACGGCGAGATGGAAGTCAGCGGCGTTGCAGCGCTCCCGTTCGCTCCACGTGGGGCGGGCGGCATCCTCGTGGTCAGCGAGCTCGTTGCAGTCCATGAGGACGCTCACATCGGAGCCGTCCTCGGGGTCGCCCCACTTGCGGATGATGCGAGGACTGAGTGAGACCCAGTCGAGGAGAATGCGACCGTCCCGAGCGTCGCAGGGACGCCAGCGGGGGAGCTTGTCGTCGTCGATCTCGGCAGAGTAGTAGTAGCAGGAAGCAGAGTCGACGACGGGCGGGACGAACGAGAAATCCTCGGCCCAGGGAGCGAGTGCGCTAGCGAGCGGGGCGGAGGGGTGCGGCGTCTCGGCGGGGTGGAAGCCGGCCGCGTCCATGAAGCCAAGGAGGGGAGGCCGGTGCAGCGAGCGGAAGCGGCGGCGGAAGGTGCGGCTTTTCATGAGGCGGCGGAAGGAGGTGCACGCGGCGGCGCTGCGGGCGAGGTCGGACAGGGTGGGTAGGCGGAGAAATATGTCCTCCAGAAGCTCCTCGGGTATGGCCGCCGGCGCCGGCGGAGCCATGGCGGTGGGCCGGTGGGGCCGAGGAAGGGGATCGGGGAGAACGGTTGGGATAGGTTTTCTCTGCAAAAGAGTAGTGAGCGGTGAGACTGAAAGAGCAGACACCATCACACCACCGAGCAGCTACTCCCTCCGTTCGGGAAAGGTTGACCCCGAGTCATTTTCGCGAAATAGTCCTTCGAAATTTTCCGACCAAACCCGTGGTCCTCGTGGTCTTCTTCCTCCTCTCCCCAACCAAGCACGCCCGCATGGCTTGCTCCCCGCCTCTCCCTACCACGCTGCCGCACCCTTGCTACGGCCTACTCTCTCCGCCGTCCTATGCCGTTGGCGCCTTGCTTCCCTCACGCCGCATTGCTGCCGCATCGTTCCCCACCATCTCAAGATTGGAATTTTCAATCCAAGGTTCGACTTTTGTGCCTGTGCTAGCCTAGGCCAGTTGATCTGCGAAAAACGCTACTCGAGGTCCTCTCCAACGTCGCTCAGCTCAGGGAACTCCGGATCGAGGACTCCCTCGGCTTGAAGCGTGAGCAGCAGACCCATCCCACACGGGATCCGGCACCGAGGGAGCTCGCCCGGACGTGGTTGGCGGTCGTGGCTAGCAGCGACTCAGCTCCTGAGCGCCCGATGGCGGTGACCCGGTCGTTGAGGGCCCGGCGGCGGTGACCCGGTCGTGGCTGCCGCTGGCGTGGGTGAGCATGGTGGCGGGGAACCTGTCGCAGCTGGGGTCTGCGGCGAACCTCATCGTGTGCGAGCAAGCACGCCGGGCTCCCCGCAACGCCTACAAGCTCACGTTCTGGAAGGCACTATGAGTACTAATTTAATTTGCCCAAGACACTGTGATATTTTCAGTTAATTGGTTGGTTTTGCCAAGCAATGTGTTGATGTAAGTGCTGAAATTCCCGATGAACACATTGACTGAAATTTACTTGTTCATGACATACAATATTTTTTCTGAAAATTCCCTTTCAATATGCTCTCTTCTGTTTGAGTATGCATTCAGCTTCCATTCAAAAATGATGTGCTTTGGTACATTTTCACTAGAGAAATGTTGCTCGCTGCTCTGTTAACATTTTGTGATTACCCGTTCTAGTCAATTGTCAACACTTCCAAGTACATTCAGGCGTCCGTGTCACTGAATCTAATGCACACAGCAGAATAGGGAGTCAAGGATCCCGGCCCTCTTCATTGACTTGTTGCACATGGTCGTAGCCGTCTCAGCATGCGTATTCAACATTAAGCCGGTTTTAAAATTGTGTGTCCATGGCTGCTGTTGGCATTGACCTGTTCTGCTAGCTAGTTGTACACCATGGGCAGCAATTTGGCATTTAACTGAGACAACTGGAATGTTAGGTTCTATTGTTAGAGCCAAGAAAAAGCCTTGGGGAAAGCAGCAAAACAATTAAATAAAATCAGCAAGCCGTAAACTACGAGAAAAAGCAGGGTACAAACGATGCATACATCTATGCAGCCTTGGTTTAAGTGGAATTCTGGCATTTTTTTATGCTGAGTATTTCTTGCTGCTAGTAGGACTATAAAAGCACTACTTGCTGAAATGTTTTGGGTTATCATTCCACTCGATTGGTGTCATGTTTAAGTACAATAAATCTGTTGGAGTACAATAATAAAACTTGGACAACACTATAATTTTTTGTTTTTGCAAATACAACTCTTTTCTTTTCTATATAACTACTTATTTCCTTCACCTTTATGTGCTCGTATCATCTTGTGCTCGTATCATCTTGTCATCTTATGCTGATGTGAGGGTTGTTTCTATCTTCATGGCATGTCGAGTGCTTCGAGTATCCTGCTGAACACAACCTTCGTAGGGACGCACGTGACCAACGGAATTGCTCCGCCATATTGTTGCTGATCTTTTTCCCCTTTCTCTGCTTGGATGGTGTTGCTACATGTCGTCCTGTTTCTCTGATCTTCTTCCTCTTTCTCTCCTTGGATGGTGCTGATGCCCTTCTTCCTCTTCCTATGATCTTCTTCCCCTTTCTCTCCTTGGACGGTGTTGCTCCTCTTCTTCCTCTTTCTCTGATCTTCTTCCTCTTTCTCTCCTTGGATGGTGCTGATGTCCTTCTTCCTCTTCCTATGATATTCTTCCCCTTTCTCTCCTTGGACGGTGTTGCTCCTCTTCTTCCTCTTTCTCTGATCTTCTTCCCCTTTCTCTCCTTGGGTGCTCCTCCTCTTCTTCCTCTTTCTCTGATCTTCTTTTTCTTTCCGTGCTGCTGCTTCTTCAAGGTCTGCTGCTGCTATAAGTGCCAATGTCTACTCAACTAACTCAGCGTCAAGACATAGAGCGATAGGAAGCCTTCCTTCTCGTTGTCGGAGTTCTTTTTGCATGTGGGGAATCTTGTAGTCTATTCCTCCTTTTTTTCTCATAATCTCTTTAATGCATGATTGCAGTGTCACGAATCGAGCTAGCGTGTCGACATCATAGTTTCTATATTCTTCTTCCATGCCTTCAATCAATTCTCTGATGCTCTGAGGTGCTCTGCAATCAGTATGCGACTGAAGAGACCTAAAGAAGCAGAGATCAAGAATATTTAGATCAGGGTTGTTTGGAGGTTGCTGGATCAACCTGATATCCAGATCGGTCTGTTCTACAGCCTGACGAAAAGCCTCGTCGGTAGGCTTAAGATGGGGCGTAGCATTATCTTGTTGGATAAAGATAGTTTTCCCTTCTTCTTCATCAGGCCATAGGTCCTAGATAGCTGGAATCATTTTTTCGCACATATATAGCCTCATCACATCTCTTGTAACTTTCAATGATTTGAGTTCGAGTGCCCCTCTTTCTCTATTTTCACTCCTTCTCTTTGCCGGAGACTCTGTGACAAAGGCCCAAATGCCTATCTTTCCAAGAAACATGACCTTCGCGATGCTATCCTTATGATGCAAGGTGCGCAAGGGGTCAGGTTCTTCGGGAAGTAGCAAGTAGTTGTTCTCCTCTTGTGTCAGATTAAACCACTTCTCATCCATATAAACTATGTCATCTAATTCCCGGGTCTGAGGCCAAGGAGTTCTCAATAAAATCTGATTAGCCATAGAAATGCAAAATCTCAATCTTTGTATCTCATTGGATGGCTTTATTGTGGGCGTCAAATTTTTACTGTTGCGTCTCAACTCACCCAACACGAACCTTGCGTGTAAGGTCGTGCAACTTACACCAAGTGACCTTGATAGACTTCGAAACGTCCTCCGCCTATTTAGTGGGATTGTCGCTATCCTCGACAGGTCCAGATCTTTCGGCTTACGACCGACTCTACTTCTTTTTTTGGTTCGAGACGTCAACTTCCTCCCCTCGTGCAATTTGGTGGTTTGCTCTTCTCCAAATTCTGCTAGAAGTACTTAGGCTTGTTTTCAGTAGGTTAGCAACGAGTTCCTTGTCGGTTTTCACCACTTGTCCATCTTTGTTCTTGATTACTTTGAGAGCAAAATAGACACCAAATATCTCTTCATTTGTCAGGTCTCTTCTTTTTGGATGATCACCACCTTCAAGTTCATGTTCTTCTTCTTCTTGATGAATCCAATCCATATCTTGTTCTGGTTCTTCTTCTTCTTCTTCAGGAATCCAATTCAGATCAGGCACTTGTTCTTCTTGAGGAATGAAATTCAGATCGGGTACTTCTTCTTCTTCTTGAGGAATCCAATTCATATCTTCTTCTTCTTCTTGAGGAATCCAATTTAGATCAGGTACTTCTTCTTGAGGAATCCAATTCTGATCAGGGACTTGTTCTTCTTCTTGAGGAATCCAATTCATATCTTCTTCTTGAGGAATCCAATTCAGATCAGGTACTTCTTCTTGAGGAATCCAATTCAGATCAGGGACTTGTTCTTGTTGAGGAATGAAATTTAAATCTGGTTCTTCTTCTTCTTCTTGAGGATTCCAATTCATATCTTGTTCTTCTTCTGCTTGAGGAACCCAATTCAGATCAGGCACTTCTTCTTGAGGAATCCAATTCAGATCAGGCACTTGTTGTTCTCGAGGAATGAAATTTGAATCTGGTTCTTCTTCTTCTTCTTGAGGATTCCGATGCATATCTTCTTCTTCTGGTTCTTCAAGTTCCCAAGGTTCGCAATTGTAATCATGTCCAAGAGTCATGTTGAGATCAGGAATATCTTGTTCTTCTGATTCTTCAAGTTCCCAAGGTTCCGAGTCATGGCGGTAACTCAAGTTGAGACTGTGGCATGCAAGTTTATAAACAGAGTCAACGAAATTGCAAATGCATATTAATGAAAATGCATACAAAAGAAAATGTAGATATTGCAGATTGAAAACTATATAGAATTACCGATTAATGGGGTTTGATGTGTATAGTACTATAGTTTCTGCAACATTTAGTGCCCACATTGAGTTAAACTGGCAGGAAATGCCAAATGCAGTAATTCATTCATTTTCTGGCTCAATTGCCATTCCATGTCTGGTCTATTTGGCTCAATTGTATAATACCATGTTGGTCCTTACAGTGTATACATTTGAGTACTGCCAGCGGTCTATTTGGCTCAATTTTCATTCCATGTCGTTAAACCCATCGAATTCCTTACTATATATATATGGTCATTTGATCTTCCGGTTTTCATAAAAAGATGGGTGTTAATTTTGTGATTATGTTTTATCTGTTGTCTCTAAAATTTGTTTACTTTTGAAAATGCAGTTTGGTAGCTAAACAGTTCAGCCATGGGTAAGGAGAAGGTTCACATCAACATCGTCGTCATTGGCCATGTGGACTCTGGCAACCACTGGCCATCTGATTGGAGAGCCGAGTGTTGAGAAAATGGTGATCTCCGAGGGTCTTGCTCTACGCATCGCCGCCATGGATGTGCCTGAATTAATTGGAGACAAAACGGTTTGTGCTAAAACTTTTCCGACATCGATCGACTTCCTGTATATAGTTTGAGTTGTGGTGCGCCTCTAATTAGCTCTTCCTTTTGCTGTAATCTACCATGACAGGTTACCGCCCCTGATTTGGCACTTGTAGTAGCTGGTACGAGTTACTGTGGAGAGTTTGAAGAAATGTTGAAGAATCTGATGGCAGAAATCAGACGGAATGGTGAGGTAATAGTGTTCCTCGATGAAGTTCACACGCTGCTAAGAGCAGGAGCAGCAGAATGCGGTCTGGACGCTGCCAATATTCTGAAGCCAACACTGGCAAGGGGTGAAATTCAGGCTTTTAAACTTATATATGCTGTTGAACTAGTTTTTTTTTTACCTTTCTTCATTAATGCCATTGCATAGTACACTTCTGCATTTGTTTTATTGTTAGTCTAGCTGTACACTTGAACAGTTAAAATGACATTTTAATTTTCCCCCGCAAAAAAAATGACATTGTAATTTTAAGGCATTTTCCTTTTCTTTTTAGTCCACAAGCTTTATGAGAAGAGTAGGTACTTGGTACCAAAACACTTTTTGCTAAACACCAGTATGGCATAAATACCACAGTAATTGGCTAATTATTCTTATATGCTAGGGTCCAGTAGTAAATTTCGGTACTGACTATTGTCATATGGCCCATAAAAGTGTCCCACTATAGGTGCTTGCTAGAAGAAATAAATAGGTGCTTTAGATAGTTGTAACTTGAAGTTAAGAACTCCAGTCCTCCATTTGCACGTCATTAACAGATTTACCCCATTTGCACGTCATTAACAGATTTACCATTGTACAGACTTTCAAGTTGGTGTATTCTTCACCAAGTTGGATGCACTTGAAGGAAATGCAGGTGCGAGTCAATCTGACAAGAACCCAACAGAGAGGGCCGATGAGGCTACTGGCCACAGGTCAATGCCCAGGTAACATCATATGTCACTCAACAAGTCAGCATTCAAATGAGGTCTCAACAAGTCCTCATGTACTGTTATTTAACTAGAGGAGAAATTGATTATCAAATTAGCTAAATCCTTCCAGGCAAAAATATTCCAAACTCAATATTACAGAATTGTTAATTACTGAACTACTGAATTCGGAATTTTATTGATAGCCATACTGATACAGAGATTCCCAAATTGCTAGGCACTATACAAGGAGCAGAGAGCAGAAGCAGATGACATGATTTAGACCTTGTTGCTCATGAGAATCAAAATCTTCGGGTGGCAGGCGATCTCAGGAGCAGGACATATGGATGTATCTTCCCTCTTCCACGACCTTGCACCTCCACGGGACCTGTAGCTCTGCGGCAGCCTGGAGCTAGAGCTATGCCTGGAGGCGTTCTGCCTGGAGGACGATCCGTGGCGACGGCTTGGCCCCTCGCACCGTCGAGTACGGGAACAGGGGCAGTGGAGGGCGACTTCCCTGTATGGCGCTTGGCTGGAGGACGATTCGCGGCGGCGGCTTGGTTCCTCGCGCCGTCAACTAAAAGTAAATTTGAAAAGAAAGTTGCAAAGCTTATAAACAACTAAAAGTAAAAACAGCATAGAACAATAAACGTAGTAAAACTCTTCATTTTCCTAAGATGATGCAAACTCCGTTTCTTTTAACACCGCATATTAGGTTTCTCCAAAGTCAAACTTGTGACCAATTTGGGTCGAGAACACTAGGCATGATGGTACCATATGTTATAAACACACTACAATCAATGATGCAAACTCTTTCCCTTACTCTTCATCTTCATTTGTGTGACCCCTTTCAACAATCTTAAGTTCAAACTCTTGCAATAGGAGCAGCCAACGGATGAACATGCTTTGCTAGCATGAGTTTTCTCAAAGCTTGGTGATAAGTGTAAATTTTAACCTTGGCATCACTCAAATATGAACAAAACTTATCACAAGAAAAAATTATAGCAAATAATTCCAACTCGGCTACTCGATAAGTTTGCTGGGCACCGTTAAACGTGTGAATGGAATAATGAATGACATTTAACCTATCACCATCATATTATCCTAAAATTGCGCCAACAACGAATTCATAAGCAATGCAAATCAGCTCAAATGGCTTATCTCATATAGGAGGTTTTATAAAAGGTGCTTTTGACAATGCATTTTGTAGATAGTTAAATGATACAATGTGTCGCACCCGGACTTCTAGAGGATACTCACAGTCCGCTAAACAGTAGAACAAATGGCTTACGGGGCATACCGGCACCCGCATCTCAATATGAGCAGGCCAACACGTAAACGTGTGACAACCATTCTCTACTATCCATCGTCTGCGTAAACCATCCCATAGAAATCCGACTAATTCCGTTGACGTACTTCATAACATACACACATGGTACGTCAACGGCATTTGCACAAGTGATATCACAACATATCTCTAAGACACAAAAGATTGAAATAAGTTGCAAATAGCTCTCACTAGAAACACGCTACAACTTCTGGCTAAAAGAGGGGGATAAGATAGCGTATCAGAACCAACTATAACTAACCTCAAACGAACCCATCCTGGATCTCGCCCCTTATCCAAAGAAGCAATCCGAGGATTGTTGGGAATATGCCCTAGAGGCAATCATGTATGATGTAATTCCCACTGTATTCATAAAGTTATTAAGTTGTCCTTGTTTTGAACATCTGATATATGTCATTGAATATGTGATTCGATTGTGGAACTATATATTCATGTTGTTCATACTAGATTGTCCTTGGTCATTTAGGTTGTGCTGGACACACACCCTAGACTAATGTGATTGTTGGCTGATGACACGGTTCCACTTGTCATGGGCATGGTGATGCCATTCCAACGTTCACGGACTTGGCTAAAGAGTTTAGCAAGTCGGACTGACCCACATTGAGATGCAACGATCAAGTCGTCATTTGCATGTCTCAATCAATGTAATCCTTAGACCTGAGGTTGTCGCACAATCCGAGTTGTGGATCATCGACTTAGGTTCTGTCAAACGTTGTTCTGTGACAAGGCAACTATAAAGGCAGAGTTCGGGTCGAATGAGAAGCAAGCTGCGTGATGTGGATAATCAAGATGGGATTTTGCCCCTCCGAATGGAGAGATATTCTCTGGGCCCTCTCGAGTGATATGATTCAGGAAGCATGGCCATGCGCGACTCAGTTAAGTGTTAACTGTGTCGATTGACTAAGAGTTAGTCAGATGAATCACATATCACGGATCGAGAAGAGAGTTGAGCTATTTAAGGGATGACGATAAATCGCCTATAGCTCGACAAGTTATATCGTGAGGCAAAAAGGACTAAGATGAATATCACATTGAAAGGTATGTCGTCATGACTCAATGGTACTTGAGAGTCGGCACGTTCTGCTAGGAGCCGCTACCGATTGATCGATTGGGAGTTGGACTCCAATCGTGTCGAAGTCGCCATGAGCCTGCAGGGTCGCACACTTAAGAGCGGAGCAAGTATTGGTTGGGTTGG
>JAPCYS010002033.1:0-59918 GCA_028641055.1 Alopecurus myosuroides
TCTAGAGGAATTCTGTGAGGGCATCATTAACTGTTACGGGGAAGAGTTTTGCCGTCGACCTACTGTCGCGGATACTCAGCGTCTATTAGCGAAAGCCGAGGAGCGCGGCTTTCCGGGCATGCTAGGGAGCATCGATTGCATGCATTGGCAGTGGAGGAACTGCCCAGTTGCGCATGCCGGTCAATTCACAAGGGGAGACATCAAACACCCTACCATAAGAAGCCGTTGCGTCGTATGATCGTTGGATCTGGCATGCCTTTTTTGGAGTCGCCGGGTCCAACAACGACATCAATGTGCTCAATCAGTCGCCATTGTTCACGGATGTGCTTAGAGGAAAAGCACCCATAGTGAACTTCACGGTGAATGGACACCAGTACAACAGGGGTTACTACCTTGCCGACGGCATCTACCCCTCGTGGCCGGTGTTCATGAAGGGTGTTACTCTTCCACAAAGTGAAAAGCATCGGCTGTTCACTACTGCTCAGTCAGCTTGGCGCAAAGATGTCGAGTGTACATTTGGAGTGCTGAAGGCTAGGTTCAACATTATAGCAGTTCCGGGACGCTCCTACTCCAGGCGTACTCTTGGGTTGATCATGCGTGCATGTGTCATTCTGCACAACATGATCATCGACGATGAGCGTGGTACCAATTTGGAGAACATCTATGAGACAGTTGATTCCAATGTCGGCCCTGCAATACATACCAATGCACCACCAAGTCTAGCAGCCAGGATTCAGATGGACAACGAAATGAGGGACTCGCCGATGTTTACACAGCTCCAGCATGATTTGATTGGGCATGTGTGGGCTCATGCCTAGATTATGTAATTTTTTCGATTTTTTATATAATTTTTATTAATTATTATATAATCGGTACAATTTTAGTTGAATAAAATAATTTTTTTGCATTATTTGCAATGTTTTTAATCTTACAAATAAATGTTGACGTGGAGGAGAGAGAAATGCTGATGTGGAGGAGAGAGGAGTGATCGTGGGGACTATAGCCCGTGCACTGGCACCGTGCCGTGAGAGTGGCGTGAGAGTGGGGTGAAAATAAGAGGAAAATCTGACGTGGCGGGGCTATAACCTGTGATGCACTGGCACCAGCCTTAGTGTCTACATGCATGTTTGAATAAATTTAAGTCATCTATTTTTGGAATGGGAGGGAGTATCTGGTAATTCTGAAAAGGAAAAACGTGCTGTGCGCACTAAAAAAATACCGAAATTGGTTGCACCGGGCCGGGCTCGTGCTCCCCCTCCCACTAGCCGGCAAAGCCACGAGCTCTTGGCAGCGACGACCCGATAAACCCACACGTACGATAAATCCCGGGGACCAAAAACTTTACCCTAGCCCCCACAACCCCGCCGGCCCACCCACACGCGGTCCTCGCCGTTAGTCTTCCGAGGTAACCGAGGAGTACGGCCACCATCTCCACTTCCGCCGCACCTCCACAAGCTCCAGGGCTCGATCTCGCCTTAGCGCAATGGAGGGCGGAGGCGAGGGCGTGGCGCCGGCCGTAGAGCGGCCGGCGGCGGAGGTGAAAAACCCGAGGGTCTTCATGGACGTCACCATCGGCGGCGAGATGGAGGGGAGGATCGTGATTGAGCTGTACGCCTCCGTGGTTCCCCGCACGGCGGAGAACTTCCGCGCGCTCTGCACCGGGGAGAAGGGCGTCGGCGCCACCTCCGGCAAGCCGCTCCACTTCAAGGTCAGTACTATCGACTCACTAGAGCGCCGTAGGCTCTGCTCATGCTCTGTTCTGTTTTGGCGGTCCCCTCTGTGCTGTTGCCGAGGGATTTGGTTCTCAGAACTTGTAATTTGGTCTGGTTGAGCCAAGCGTCCGAGAATCTCGATTTGGGATCGGTTTGCATAACCAGTGTGCTGCTTATTATTATACCACGCTTCTTTTGGGTTCGATTTGGCGTTCCCATTAGGTTTTTGAGCGTTGTTATAGGTGAGTCTTGTGGCGAATTTTGTAACCTGAATCCATAAAAGTGTGTTTGATATAGTCCTCACTCCAAAGCTGGAAACATTCGATTTTTGTCGCCAACGATTTGCTGCCAGTGCAGTTACATAATTGGAACCGGGAACATACACTCCTATTGATAATTGGAATCTGTCTTTAAATATCGTCGTCTCCCTTTTGTCACATGGATGGATGTTGCTCGGTTTATGTGCTAACCAGGGCCTCTTTTCTTCGATTTTTTTGTTTTCTTCACACTATTCAGAAGTACTTTCGCTGTGATGTCGAATCATGTCCTTTGATGTGCAGTTAACCCTGTGCGCTGCTACCTCTAGTTTCGCTACTGTTAATAAGGGCCCCTCTCCCTTTTGACTTCATTCTAAATCTGCACCATGCACATATTAACATATCAAGTACCATCCCGTGCTATCTTTTGTTTTCTGTCACTTGCTTGTCGGATCTGTGAACATACACTCCTTTTTTTCCTTTGCTTGTCGGATCTGTGAACATACACTAGCCTCCTTTCCCCCCTTTTTTAAAAAGGTGAGACGCTTGCTTTGTGCTGCTACAGTGTTCCTAAATCTATCTTGGAATAGGCAATGATATGCTCCTATCAGCCGTACAATGCAATTACCCGGCAAGTGCCTTGTGAATTGTGATTAGAGGCACCTCTTGTGCACCCGAGGAACTACAGTGCTGTTTGCAATAGTATGTTGTACTTTTTATCACAAAAAACATTCCATTCACGGGCCAGCTTATTGCAAAGGACTGCAGCTCTTTATTTTCAGCGAAAACACACCCGAGACCAGACCCGTGGAGGATGTGAGAAGTCTGGAAGATTTCGATGTGCATAAAGAATTATTTCATCACATAGCTGGCCTTGTAGCCTGTCAGAAGAGACAGAAGACATCACTGCACCTAGATTTGCTTTGCCACACCTTTTGATTTGTGTTTGGTCACTGTTTTCACATAAAGTCAAGGAAAATAATTGTTTGTTACAAGAGGAGCTTCACACGTGCTTACTATTTGGATATAACGGCTTGGCTTTTTGCATCTAGTGTTTGGCAATTCGCTGCCTAGCTTTTCAACCTGAGTGAAAGCATGCCAATGAGAACAATGATGCTTGAGGACTCCCAACGTGCATGATGGGATTATCAGTCTCAGGCATTAGGGACTCATACTAATTGGTTAATCTTTTGTTTCCGTTGTAACAGAGTTGCTAGTGTTTCTTGACAGAGCACCCACCATCTTATTTTCTAAATACTACTGGAAATTCATTTTTACCTATTGGATGCAAATAAAATAGTCAGTACAGGAATGGGAATTGATTGGTGTTCCTTTTATGTTGAATTGTTTTTCATTCATTTCATATTTCCAATTTTAGCCACAAAAAATACAAGGTGAAAGTTAGACGACACAATTGTGTATGCTGCACTGATTCCCTTGCCAGTTCCTCACAGTAAACAGATCTTACATTACATAAAGTCAAGGGAAAAAATTGCTGGTTACAAGAGGATCATCTTGTGTGCAAGTATTTCGATAACGGCTTGGCTTTTTGCACCTGGTGTTCGGTAGTTCGCTGCCGTGCTGATCGAGTGAAACCATGCCAATGAGAACAATGATGCCTGGGTATTTTTGGGTTTCAGCCATGGGGGACTCATATTAATTTGTTATTGTTTTATTTACATTATAACATTGAGTTATAGTGTTTCTTCACAGAGCGACCTACCATCTCAACTTTTGGAAAATTCATTTTCCCTATTGGAAGTAAACACCAGGAATGAAAATTAATTACTGTTCATTTTGTGTTGAATTGTTTTTTTTTCCAGTTTCCAAGTTGTAGCCACAAAAATACAAGGTGAAAGTTTAATGACACAATTGTGTCTGCTGCACTGATTCGCTTACCAGTTCCTCACGGTAACCACTAACAGATCTGTGGTGATTGCTATCCTTGCAGGGATCATTCTTCCATCGTGTTATCAAAGGTTTTATGGTACAAGGTGGAGATTTCACTGCTGGTGATGGAACAGGAGGGGAGTCAATTTACGGTTTAAAGTTTGAGGATGAGAACTTCATTTTAAAGCATGTGAGAAAAGGAATATTATCTATGGCTAATTCTGGTCCTGACACAAATGGATCTCAGTTTTTCATCACTACCACTCGGACACCTCATTTAGATGGGAAGCACGTAGTTTTTGGGAGAGTAATAAAGGGAATGGGGGTGGTGCGCTCGTGTGAGCACATTCCCGTCGGAGAAGCTGACCGTCCCTCCGCCGATGCCGTGATTTTTGATTGTGGAGAACTCCCTGAAGGTGCCGACGATGGGGTTGTGAACTTTTTCAACGACGGTGACAAGTATCCTGACTGGCCAAATGATCTCGATGAGAAGCCTACAGAGGTTTCATGGTGGATGGATGCTGTGGAGTATGCCAAGGCTTTTGGGAACGACAACTTTAAGGTAATTTCTCTCTTAGCTATGCTCCGCCCTGTTTTGTTTAGATTCCTTGTGTTTCATTGGTTCCACTGTAACCAAATCAGTGTACCAGTAACTTTACAGTGAAATGTAAAAAATGATAAGACATCAATATAGTGATGCTTCCTGACAGGCTAAATGTACATCGTCAGGTATCGGGCATAAGTAACTTAATCATTAGTTGTTGCAACTCGCTCAAGTAATATTGACACATTTTTGTTTTCACAGCTGTATGCTGTCCGTGTTAAGCGGTTGTGGTTCAGTCGCCTACTGCATAAATGAAATCCCTGTGTATGTAGGAACTGAGCCTAGCTCAGTTGTGGAGGTGTGGTACACACCCTAACTTCCACGTTCAGTCCTCTTCGGCTCAGATTTTGTGCCGTCTTCATGAAAAAAAAGTTCCTCTTTGGTATTATTCTTTTATAACCTGGTGTATATCATCTACGATGACTCTGACATTTGATTTCAACATTCGCAAGCTACAAACTATATTAGTCTCCTCTTTTACCTCAGACGCATGCTCAATTTACACAACAATGGTTACTGCAAATTGCTGATGCTTTTTTTGCCCATGCATCTTTCAAATAGGATTAAAACCTAACAGCCTTAACTACTATAGCTTGAATCTGATTGCTGAGATCAGCCAGAGTATAAGCCACAAACGCTCTACAAAAGATCATGGAGTCTTTGTGGTTAGCTTTTGTACTCTGCACTTTGTGGCGATATGAATATCCAGCTTCATCTACTGCATTTGCGCTTGGTAGCTAATATTTGAGTTCTCATAGCATTGTAGTCAAGACTCCACAAAAGACCATGGAGTTTTGTAGTTCCTAGTTAGCATTTGTACTTTCCACTTTCTAGGGATATGAACATCCACTTTGATCTACTGCATTTGGATTTGATCTAACGGGTGGAGATCAGTTCTCATTTTCTTATTTAAGTTCTTTTCGTTTTTCTCCTGATATTTGATTGAGTTTACTGGAATGCTAATTATAAATGTAAATGTATGCGTAATCGAACTTTAGCTTTACAGAAGAAGTTTATCTTTTTCCGTCATGCATATCTTGTGTCATAAGCAACTTTAGATTGTAGTCATGGCTCCTGTCCGCTTCTCATGAATTTTCATTATTAGAGTTCTGAGCTAATCTTATTTTGCACATATGTAGTGCTGTATTTCCCTATCTGATTTCCTAAAACTAAAGCTAGTGCCTCTACTTCTACAGAAACAAGATTACAAGACAGCCCTGAGAAAGTACAGGAAAGCTCTGCGCTACTTAGATGTTTGCTGGGAGAAAGAAGAGATAGACGAAGGCAAATTATACTGTTTCTACTTTCCACTTGAGTCTAGTTTTTGTTGGTTCTGTCACATCGTATTTACTGTATTTACTGATCATAAAACTTGTCACGTGACACTTATAACTTAAACTTATATAAGTAATATGATTATGTCTTGATATGCAGAAAAGAGCACAGCACTACGGAAGACCAAGTCCATAATACTCACGAATAGCTCTGTGAGTTTTGTTTATTCCAGTCTTAATTACTTCTTTGCTGGATGCATATCTGCTGTTCGTTTATCTAGAACTGTGATTTTTAATATTATCTTGACCAGCTGTGCTACACGCGTACATCGCTAGCCATACGGCTAGCTTGTAGAATCCAGCAAGCTCTTAATCAATAATACTATTGCAATCTAAATATTTCACACTACTAAACTAGTGTTGCTTGTTTCCTGAAACTTATACAATCTCTTCAGGCATGCAAAATGAAGTTGGGAGATTTGACGGGTGCTTTGTTGGATGCGGATTTGCACTGCGTGAAACTGATGGGAATGCTAAGGCTTTTTTCCGGCAAGGACAGGTAGGTATTGACCTTAGTAAGCGGTTGTAAGTTTATCATTATGCTTTTCTCCAAACTAAAGATTGTTTACAATTGCATGTTCTGCCATTCTCTCAAACCACTTGAAATCTTGTATTACCATTCGCTGCCGTCCCAAAGTGGTTTCTTTGCTTGAACGTTTACATCATTTTCACATTTCCAAGGGTTCATCTTATTTGAACTTTGAAGTGCTTAACAAATTTTTCCCTTGTTATCAGATAATATGTAGAAAAAACTTCTGCTGGGCATTAGAAAAACGTCTTGAGATCACTCTGACATGTACAGTGGAAGGGTTATATGTATGCGTAATACAGATTTCAAATATTGTTTGCTTCCTGCCTAGCTCCTTTTCAAGTTCGTTCTTACGAATACATGCCATTGGTCTGCTATGTGTTTTTCTGCTACTCGTTTGCTCATGTATTAGATTGCTGCCGTCTGTTCCGTTAGAAACAACCTCCATACACAGTATACTAATATAATTTTGTAATCAGTTAGGACTTAAACAACTACCGTAGCTTTGTTGGACCTCATATGCTGTTGACCAAAGTTTCGCTATAGATACACAGACAAAATGATTCGCTATAGATACACGTACAACAGCTTTAGTGGTCGCTAGGTCAGCTACTCATTTTGACAATCTGAAAGAAAAATAAATTCCCCCAGAGTTGAACTTTACTTTTGTTACTTGTTGCTATCATTTGTTTATGCTGCTTCATGGATGTGAATGTTGATTTGTTAAGTTTGTGCAATTGAGCTGAACAATACTATGTTCTCAGCAAGCACCTGTTTGTATATGTGTAACTAATTCTAATAGTTTGAAATGTGATCTGCAGGCACACATGGCACTTAATGACATTGATGCAGCGGTGGAGAGCTTCCAGCAAGCGTTGGACTTGGAGCCGAGTGATGGTTTGTCGTCTCTCTTCTCTTCGTTGCCAATCCTTCGTCTAGCAATTGATGCGTATCTAATTAGCTTTTTTTGGACAATCTGCAGGAGGAATTAAACGAGAGCTGGCTGCTGCAAAGAAGAAAGTAAGTCTTGATTTCGTGATGAATCTGCTATCTGGATAATACTGTAAATGTTCATCGTTACCAACTCTTTGGAAACTATTGCAGGTTGCCAACAGATTAGAAAAGGAGCGGAAGTCATTTGCCAGGATGTTCCAATCTTCAGGAAAATCGCAGGAGAACAACAAAGTAATTCTCTTGTACCCGTTTATTTTGTCAAGATTCTTCTCTACGCATTGAGTACAAGGCAGGCAAAGGTGGATGGATGCTAATGCGCTCATTTCTTTCTCTTTCTTTCCCTTGTAGGAGGACAATTGATCTGATGTTTCTCTCCCCCCGGCGGAACTTTTGGTAGCTTAATCTTGGGATACATACTAGAACTGGCCGTGGAGAAGGTCCTAGTTTTGTGGATGCACACACCAAATTGGAGGATGCCTTGGAGAGAAATTGCAACAAATTGCAGATTCTTTCTAATCTAGATACAGGGCAAAAAATAGTGGGGGCCTGGGGGAGGAGAGCTTTTGTCTTTTTACTACAGTGGTGGTCTGTACCCAGGGAAAAAACCTGAGACACTCTGAGCAGTGCATTTTTCAGACGTTTCAGCATGCCACCCGATAGACGTTTTTTCCGCTTGTTTGGTCCCATCGTGGTCAAGCCTGACAGTTGATACTCTTCATGCACCGTTTTGCTTTTGTGATCATCTCTGTGTAGGAGGTACATTTTGTCTGCCGCATATGCTTGCTGCCAAACGCCGCAGATACGTCCGGTGCTTTGGGCATGTTTAACTTTCTCGGTGGGGTTTCCCCCTGGCTGGCGCATGTGTGTCCCTGCCTCAGGCCCACGACCTGCCTTTTGGCATGATTCCCATTTGTTTAGGCAATGGATACACTGGATAAGGCACACATCAGTCTCGTGTAAAATGAAATTTATAAATAAAATAAAAATAGGAGTCCTCATATCCCCATTTGGGATCCTCATTTTGGTCAACCCGCCGTGGAATCCTGTACTCGATGAGTTGGCTGACAGCCATAATCTTGTTGTCTTCTTCTTTCCCGTGTTATCGAGGATGTTTAGAAAAAATACTTCACCAAAAAACACCTAAATCCAGAAATTCCTATTTAGAGGATGTAACAATATGATTTCTTAAATGGGTGTTTAGCAAATCAAATAGGTTTCCTTTTGTCACAATCTGGGTGTTAGATTAGGAAAATATGCTTAGGAGGGGATTTTTTTTTTCGAGAGCACGAGTACCTTGCCTTCTCCTAGTACCCTTAGACCTAGGGTGCCTCCATTCTAGAGCTTCATGTCGCCAATCACCCTTGCTGCGAGCACATCTTCATTGCACTGCAGGCTCCAAACACCCTTGCGTTACATTGCTTCAAAACTTGCCAACGGATGGCCGCCGTACAAGTGTCAAAGCGTCTCTTGGTTTTGCTTTCGAGCAGGCTTCTCTCTTTGATCCGCCAGGATTCCAATGTACCATCCTGACTTGGCAAGGTGAAATTCATGTCCATGACCTGCTGGCATGCGTGCCAAACTTGTCTTGTGAAAACGCATTGGGCAGTCAGGTGGCTAGTAGCATCCACCTCCCGGTCGCACAGGTAAAAGTATCTCCAGCCGTTTGCCCCAGGGCCCTTTTTCGGCGCTAAATAGCGCCTCCTGGGGGAGCCCGGCGCTATTTTTCGTCCTAGGGCTTCACTTCCCAGCCGTGCCCCCAGCCTACCGAGACGAAATTTGGCAAAAAACTATGAAAACGACGAAATTCGACCAAAATTCAAGACACATTCGGTCGAACATAGGCGATTTGATAAGATTTGAACAAATATAGACGGTTACATAGGTGATTTAAACAAATAAACTAAATCTAGGCTAGTGATGCCAAGGAGGTGTAGAAGTCGGTGTAGTCGCCGTCGTCGTCGTCGTCGCTCGGCGGCCCATTCGGGGCGGCATAGCTGCAGCTCGGTCCCGGGTTGCCGCCACTGAACTTCTTGGGCGACGGCGCCACCTCCCTGTCGCTGTCATCGAGCAGGATAATGCCCACTCGTCCTCTGCGCGGCGCAGCTGGGCGGCCTCCTCCTGGGCGCTCTGCTCGGCGATCTCCTCCAGGGCGCGCCGCTACCGAGCCATCTCTTGGGCGCCTTCGCGCGCGACGAGCACGGAGTCGATCGTTTGGCCGGGCGGCGCGTCGCCCAGGTCTTCGTCTTCTTCGGCCTGGCGAGCCGAAGATGGCCGCGAGGAGGTGACGGTGCGCGGCCAACCTCGTTGATGACGAGGCTGCCGGCTCGGGTGAGCCGTCGGAGCGGCGTCTCCTCTAGCTCGGGCTTGACGGGGGAGAGGGGAATCCTCGTCGCCGAGCCCGACGAACGGGAGAGGGGAGTCATTGGCGCAAAGCCCGAGGAACGGGAGGTCGTCCCCGCTGAGGACGACGAGGACCCGGTGGGCATGCCCCTTGGCATCCACGACGCTCCTCGACGCCGAGAAAGGGACGGACGAGGCCACTCGATCGGTGGGGAGTTGCCGGCTTCGACGTGGGCGAGGACGGCCTCGAGTGTCCGCCCGGGCTCACCCCACCAGGAGCGCCGCCCGTTGGAGTTCATGCGCCCCCCACGAAAGGCGCGCCGTTCGTGGAGGCCAGGCGCTGCTCGCGGCGTTGGTGGAGGTACGCCGACCAAACGTAGTGATTGTCCGGCGCCCAACGGGGGTCCAGCTGGGCGTCCAGAGGCATGGCAGCGCGGATCTCCGCGATCTCCTCCATGCCGTCGGCGCCGGTCAGAGTCGGCGCCGGTCAGAGTCGGCGCCATGGGGACACCTCCGGCGCTCATGCGCCAGGGGCCGGGAACGCGGACGTCGGGCGGCACGGGGTAGTCCGCCGACTGGAGAAGCCGAGCTTCCTAGTCATGCAAATGGCGCCTGCCAAAGCCAGTTGCTGCCGCACCGTCGCCGGGAAAGCGCTCATCCATGGGCTCAGGGGAGAGGAGACGGCGAGAAGATAGGAGCGTGCGGGATGGTGGACGGGAGATGTGGCGAGCGGCGGAAAAGTGACAGGGGCATTTATACCGGCCGAGCGCGCTGGAGCGGTGTAGACGCGTGGGCGGGAATCTCGGCGGTGGCGCGCCATTACGCCGCCGCGTGGGCGATTGGACGAAAGACTGCCAGCGCGCATTGAACATCGCGGGGAAGGAGGAGATGAGGACGAGATAGCCAGTGGCTCGCTGACTCGGCGGGCCCGCGGGCGAGGGAAACAGTTTTCGCGCCATTTCCCTTCATCCGGCCCACCAACTGCGCCCCGGCGCGCTGGGTTTGTCCTGGGTTCGCCGGGCGATAATTATGCTCAATCCGGCGCTACTTGGGCTCGTAGGGGGCAAATGGGCGGAAAACGGCGATCCGGCGAAAAAAAGGCGCCTTGGGGGGCCGGCTTTCCACCTATCGAAGCCCAACCAAGTGAGGCACTTCCACCGGATTCGTTCAAAGCTTTCCATCGGGTCAAACAAGCGACTCTCGTTCCTATGATTCACCCGGTACTCTCCATTAGCGCAGCCCTTTTCTTTTTCTTAGCTAGCGTAGTTTTTCACCTTAAAAAGAAGGCGCCAGCGCTTTTGTAGTGACCCCTCCGGGGATGCTCTAACATAACATGGGTCAGGTATCAATTGCAGATTTTTGCCCCGCTTTATAAATAAACCAACCAACCAAAACATCAGTCGAAACATCAATTGCAGACCATAGCGTGCATATCTCTTCGAAGTCCAGATGCGATGCCTCAAGGTTAGGCAGATGAAATATTTGCATTTTGGCGATGCGCGCGAAAATACAGGTTGAGCTCGTAGTGCAAACACCAGACCTAGACCAAGGCCGTGTGAAGGAGTCCTCGGCTTGGACGTCTCTCTCCACTCCTATAATGTGCACCCAAAGCTTTATCAATTTCAACACTACCTCTTTGTTTATACACTACAGGAATCATGGTATGTGCCGACGGCCAAATATTGTGCCGACGGCAAAATATCGGGGGCCGTCGGCACAGGCGACTGGAGCCCCAGCCTGCCAACTCGGCCGTCGGCACGGGGGAGGCCGTCGGCACAGTGGAAATGGGGCCGACGGTCGCCGTCGGCACATAGGCTGCCGTCGGCACAGTCGAAATGGGGCCGACGGCTGCCCTCGGCACCAACTCAGCCGTCGGGACAGGCCACGCGCCCGGCTGGCTAGCCCCTACCAAGCTCTATGACGACGGCTTTGCCGTCGGCACAGGTGCAAAGTTTTTTTTTGTTATTTTGTGGTGGAATGTGTATTTATTAATTACTCACAATTGGTAAAATTAATATGACAATATTTCATGTTTAAAATATATAAACTCACAATCGTTACCGCGTGTATCGAGATCAAAGTCCATTTTTTTTTGTAATACTAGGTTGTTGCAAAGTCCGACACCACTATCGAGTGGATTTCTACCTAGTTGTTTTATGTTTCTATGGCCTACCCTAACACAACCAAGCACCTAGTTCCACAATGCTACCCCCTTTCGACGCCGTTACCGCGTGTTTCCGTATAAGTCCGGTATTTCTCCAGCGGGTGTAGGGTTTCACCGAAGGGGGGGCTCCGGATCTTCTGGACCCCAACACAAGTAAGGTGGTGCCATAGCATGTTATTATAGGTGTGTTGTGTGCTTTGTATGGCAAAGATTTCACTCCAGGGTGTGGGCCGCTTCACCGGCATCCACTTCTCTCTCGTGAGTTTACACGCGCTTATAGGCTGAAACTTCCGTATCGGACGAAACGTCGTGAATCTTCCGAAGAGGTGGGTTCTACCTTGTCGTTTTATGTTTCTATGGCCTACCCTAACACAACCAAGCACCTAGTTCCACATTGCTACCCCCTTTCGACGCCGTTACCGCGTGTTTCCGTATAAGTCCGGTATTTCTCCAGCGGGTGTAGGGTTTCACCGGGGGGGGGGGGCTCCGGAGCTTCTGGACCCCAAAACAAGCAAGGTGGTGCCATAGCATGTTATTATAGGTGTGTTGTGTGCTTTGTATGGCAAAGATTTCACTCCGGGGTGTGGGCCGCTTCACCGGCATCCACTTCTCTCTCGTGAGTTTACACGCGCTTATAGGCTGAAACTCCCGTATCGGACGACACGTCGTGAATCTTCTGAAGAGGTGGGTTCTACCTTGTTGTTTTATGTTTATATGGCCTACCCTAACACAACCAAGAAACTAGTTCCACATTTCTACCCCCTTTCGACGCCGTTACCGCGTGTTTCCGTATAAGTCCGGTATTTCTCCAGCGGGTCTAGGGTTTCACCGGAGGGGGGGCTCCGGATCTTCTGGACCCAACACAAGCAAGGTGGTTACATAGCATATTATTATAGGTGTGTTGTGTGCTTTGTATGGCAAATATTTCACTCCGGGGTGTGGGCCGCTTCACCGGCATCCACTTCTCTCTCGTGAGTTTACACGCGCTTATAGGCTAAAACTCCAGTATCGGACGAAACGTCGTGAATGTTCCGAATAGGTGGGTTCTACCTTGTTTTTTTTGTGTTGATATGGCCTACCCTAACACAAGCAAGCAACTAGTTCCACATTGCTACCCCCTTTCGACGCCGTTACCGCGTGTTTCCGTATAAGTCCGGTATTTCTCCAACGGGTCTAGGGTTTCACCGGAGGGGGGGCTCCGGATCTTCTGGACCCCAACACAATCAAGGTGGTGCCATAGCATGTTATTATAGGTGTGTTGTGTGCTTTGTATGGAAAAGGTTTCACTCCGGGGTGTGGGCCGCTTCACCGGCATCCACTTCTCTCTCGTGAGTTTACACGCGCTTATAGGCTGAAACTCCCGTATCGGACGAAACGTCGTGAATCTTCCGAAGAGGTGGGTTCTACCTTGTTGTTTTATGTTTCTATGGCCTACCCTAACACAACCAAGCAACTAGTTCCACATTCTACCCCCTTTCGACGCCGTTGCCGCGTGTTTCCGTATAAGTCCGGTATTTCTCCAGCGGGTCTAGGGTTTCACCGGAGGGGGGCTCCGGATCTTATGGACCCCAACACAAGCAAGGTGGTGCCATATCATGTTATTATAGGTGTGTTGTGTGCTTTTTATGGCAAAGATTTCACTCCGGGGTGTGGGCCGCTTCACCGGCATCCACTTCTCTCTCGTGAGTTTACACGCGCTTGTAGGCTGAAACTCCCGTATCGGACGAAACGTCGTGAATCTTCCAAAGAGGTGGGTTCTACCTTGTTGTTTTCTGTTTCTATGGCCTACCCTAACACAACCAAGCAACTAGTTCCACATTGCTACCCCCTTTCGACGCCGTTACCACGTGTTTCCGTATAAGTCCGGTATTTCTCCAGCGGGTCTAGGGTTTCACCGGAGGGGGGGCTCCGGATCTTCTGGACCCCAACACAAGCTAGGTGGTGCCATAGCATGTTATTATAGGTGTGTTGTGTGCTTTGTACGGCAAAGATTTCACTCCGGGGTGTGGGCCGCTTCACCGGCATCCACTTCTCTCTCGTGAGTTTACACGCGCTTATAGGCTGAAACTTCCGTATCGGACGAAACGTCGTGAATCTTCCGAAGAGGTGGGTTCTACCTTGTTGATTTATGTTTCTATGGCCTACCCTAACACAACCAAGCAACTAGTTCCACATTGCTACCCCCTTTCGACGCCGTTACTTCGTGTTTCCGTATAAGTCCGGTATTTCTCCATCGGGTGTAGGGTTTCACCGGAGGGGGGCTCCGGAGCTTCTGGACCCCAACACAAGCAAGTTGGTGCCATAGCATGTTATTATAGGTGTGTTGTGTGCTTTGTATGGCAAAGATTTCACTCCGGGGTGTGGGCCGCTTCACCGGCATCCACTTCTCTCTCGTGAGTTAACACGCGCTTATAGGCTGAAACTCCCGTATCCGACGAAACGTCGTGAATCTTCCTAAGAGGTGGGTTCTACCTTGTTGTTTTATGTTTCTATGGCCTACCCTAAACCCAAGCAACTAGTTCCACATTGCTACCCCTTTCGACGAGCCGTTACCGCGTGTTTCCGTATAAGTCCGGTATTTCTCCAGCGGGTCTAGGGATTCACCGGAGGGGGGGCTCCGGATCTTCTGGACCCCAACACAAGCAAGGTGGTGCCATAGAATGTTATTATAGGTGTTTTGTGTGCTTTGTATGGCAAAGATTTCACTCCGGGGTGTGGGCCGCTTCACCGGCATCCACTTCTCTCTCGTGAGTTTACACGCGCTTATAGGTTGAAACTCCCGTATCGGACGAAACGTCATGGATCTTCCGAAGAGGTGGGTTCTACCTTGTTGTTTGATGTTTCTATGGCCTACCCTAACACAACCAAGCAACTAGTTCCACATTGCTACCCCCTTTCGACGCCGTTACCACGTGTTTCCGTATAAGTCCGGTATTTCTCTAGCGGGTCTAGGGTTTCACCGGAGGGGGGGCTCCGGATCTTCTGGACCCCAACACAATCTAGGGGGTAACGTCGTCGAAACCCTAGACCTAGGGGGTTTCATATTTCATAACATAATGAATATGTATACAAGTTTAGGTGCAAAAAATTCATGTTTAATAACGTAGTACATTATTCAAAATTATACAAAAGAGTATGTAGAGACATTAATGTCAATAGTAATAAATATTTCATAATAACAATAGTCTCAAAATATTAAAGTATTTAAATTAATAAATATATAATCAACTGCTTATCTTTGGATAAAAAAAACAAAATAAGTGTGCTGACGGAGAAACAAAATTAGCGAGAATAATGAATTGAATAGTTCAAATAAAATCATTACACGGAACAATTTTTATCTTTTCTTGAAACCACCGAGAAATATTACAGAAATTATGTTTTATTTTATGACTAAATAAAATATATTAGTATTAATATTACACGGTACAATATAGTAGTTGGAAAACATTAAAAAAAAAATTCTCTGCGATTTTTTTTTGGTTGCCTGTGCTGACGGCATTCGTCGGCACAGACTGGAAGGCATAAGCCAGTCAACGCCCGGCCCGCGCCCGCATCTCGCACAGAACCCCCCCTCGATCCCCTCCTCCTCACCCTGCGCCGCCGCCGTCGCACCTTCTACGCGCCGCCGCGGCACGCCGCCCGCCCCTCCGCCCCGGCCTCTCCGCCCCGCCCTCCGCCCCTCCGCCCCCGCCCTCCGCACGCCGCGCGCCCCACCGCCCCTGCCCCGCGCCCCCGTCGCCACCGCCGTCCCTGCCGCTCCCCTCCGCCCCTGCCCCGCTCGCCCGTCGCCGCCGGTCCCTCCTTCTCCACCGAGCTCCTCCCGGGTGCGCCCCCCACCGAGCTCCACCCCCACCGGAGTTGAGGTGAGCTCCCCCTCCTATTTTTTTTCTCTATTTTTCAATTTGATTAGCTGTTAGATGTTAGTTAGTTTTTAGGTTAGATGTTAGTTAGTTTTTAGGTTAGTGGTGATGTTCGAGAATTTAGGTTAGATGTTAGATGATTTAGGTGATGTTAGATAAATTAGGCGATGTCGGGCGCGCCCCGGTGGTCGGTGTCGATGGCGCGCCCCGGTTGTCAATGCCGAGGGCGGGTACCGGTGTCGGTGGCGCGCCCCGGTGGTCGGTGTCGATGGCGCGCCCCGGTTGTCAATGGCGAGGGCGGGTACCGGTGTCGGTGGCGCGCCCCGGTGGTCGGTGTCGATGGCGCGCCCCGGTTGTCAATGGCGAGGGCGGGTACCGGTGTCGGTGGCGCGCCCCGGTGGCCGGTGTCGATGGCGTGCCCCGTTTGTCAATGGCGAGGCGGCCCTACAATTTGAAAATTTTAATGCAATTTCGTCAAAATTGATGCAATTTGTTAATGGATGTTCAGTGTGTGTTTTCAGATGGCGTAGGTCCAGCCACTCAACGTCGTGGTCTCATCGAGCTTCTTCAGTAGGTCCAGGGCGGCGCGTCATCGACATTTTTCTCCCTTGCTGCTTCGACCACTTACGGCTTCGCACCTACGCTCTAGGTGAGCTATATTTCCATCACCTCCAGCTTTCCACCCCTTGCTCTGCCCCGGCCTTCGAGCCGATGACACATTTACATTCATGTCTAGTCGCGTAACCGTAGGCGTCTCCCGTCCGGGAGATTTGCAAATTTATAAATATGCAGGACTGTCCGTCTCTGCATATTTATAACCGTAGCTCTTTCGGATTGTCCACGTTTTGGACAGCTCGGGTATGTGTAGTTCGGTTCGTGTCCCATGTTCTGCTCCTTCCTGAGACGGATTTCGGCAGCACCCCCCGTTGTTCTTCGGATGCACACCCTCTCGGCTTGAAAAGTTCGAGACGCGTATTCTGAAGAACAGCGGGGAGGTGCTGCCGAAATTCCGTCTCGGGTCGGGGTAGAACATGGGACACGAACCGATCTACACATATCCGGGTGGGATTAGGCCCCTGCCTATTAGACATGTAGGTGAACCGTTGCATGCTGTAAAACATAAAATTTTGTCGTAATTAATCCGATGACATTGTAAAAAAATATTATAACTTGCTGCATTTTATCTCCCAATAAAGCAGAGGATGTCTGGTAATGAGTGGATGTACAGCGGACGTATTTCTGTGACTGAAAGAACAGATGAGTGGGAATGGAAGACCAACATGTTAGTGAAAGATTTAGCGCGTGGTTCAAAGTCAGCGGTTCGCCCATTATGCCCTTGCTCTAATTGCCGGAGGCGGCATCGTCATGGAAAGGTTGAAATGACTAAACACCTGTGGTTGCATGGATATATGCAGAACTACGTGACGATTGTCGACTTTGCTCAGTACGAGCGTGATAGAGGAGAGGTGATGCGACAACGGATCAATGGCATTGAGTACGATGGGATTAGGAACTTGTTAGATGATTTCCGTGATGCCGACATGCCTGTTTAGCCACCTCAAGTGGAGGAACAGCCCGAACCGGAGGACCCTGATGAACCCGAGCCAACAGCGAAGGCCTTCTTTGAAATGATGGGCTCGACTAAGAGGCCGCTATACGAGGGTGCAAAGATTTCTCAACTCGATGCCATCTCTCAAGCACTAGCCGACAAGGCCCGGTACTCCACCACCCGTGCTGGATTTGAAGCTAATCTGAAAACCTATGGTAACATGTTGCCCGAGGGGCATTGTCTGCCTAAAAGCATGCACGGAGCGAAGAAAGTCTTGAAAGAGCTCAACATGGATTATACAAAGATAGATTCTTGTCCAAAAGGCTGCATTCTGTTTTGGAAACAGTTTGCGGATGACAAGTACTGTAGCATTTGTAAGGCGTCTAGGTATCATGAGGTAAAGGGAGCCGATGGTCAGTTGAAGCAGACGAAAGTCTATGAAGATTCTTCGGTATCTCCCATTCATTAAAAGAATCCCAGCGGCTGTATTGGTCCGAGGAGACTGCCAAACAGATGACTTGGCACAAGATGGGGAAGAGATACACAGACGAGCACGGACGGGAAAAGATGGGACATCCATCTGATGGTCAGGCATGGAAGAATTTCGATGCAAAATACCCCGATGAGGCAAAAGAGGCTCGAAATGTCAGGATTGCGATAGCAACAGATGGATTCAATCCATATGGTATGTCGACTGCCATACAGCTGCTGGCCCGTGTTTGTTATTCCGCTCAATCTCCCTCCTGGAGTCTTAATGCAAAGGAATACCATATTTCTGTCCCTGATCATTCCAGGGCCAGAATACCCGGGGAAGAATCTGAGTGTCTACATGCAGCCGCTTGTGGATGATTTGAACCACTCTTGGCACCACGGGACGTTCACATACGACCGGGCATCAAAGAAAAAGTTCTTAATGAAAATTTGGTTCCAATATTCCATGCACGACCTTCCAGGGTATGCTCTATTCTGCGGATGGTGTACCACTGGTTAGTGGCCATGCCCAGTGTGCAGGAACCGATTGGAGTTCCTCTGGTTAAGCGCGGGTAAGAAGTATTCCTCGTTTGACATGCATGGACAGTTCCTCAAAAGAAGGAATCGATTTAGAGAAGACAGAAGGAACTTCAAGAAGGACAGAGTTGAGCGTGTAGAAAAAAAGATACCAACATTCGATGGTGCAGCTGTTGATGCCGAGCTACGTGCTCTCGTTCCCGCGGGGGGAAATGGCCCACGATACGTCGGATATGGTAAAACACACAACTGGACTCACGTGGCAGGCTTGACGCAGCTTGATTATTAGAAGGATCTCGAACTTCCCCATAACATCGATGTGATGCACACCGAAAAGAATGTCGGAGAGTCACTCTTTCACACAATCCTGAACATTCCTGAGAAGTCAAAGGATAATGTGAAGGCTAGAGTCGATGTCCAGAAACTCTGTGATAGAGAGAGATTACATATGCAGCCTCCTGACCGCCGGCAAAAAAATTGGTTTAAACCGCTCGCCGACTACTGCCTTGACAGTATTCAAAAGAAGGAGGTATTCAGGTGGCTCAAATTCAGTGTCATGTTTCCTGATGGTTATTGTTCGAATATAAGTAAGGGGGTCAATCTTTTAACGGGAAAAGTCAATGGGCTCAAGAGTCACGACTATCATATATGGCTTGAGCGGCTGATGCCAGTGATGGTTCGAGGGTATCTACCCGAGCGTGTCTAGCGAGTGCTCGCGGAGTTGAGCCATTTCTTCCGCACGCTTTGTGCTAAGCAGATATGTCATGTGATTATTCAGAAGCTGCATGATCTAGTGCCGGAGTTGCTATGCAACTTAGAGATGATATTTCCGCCAGGCTTCTTTACTCCGATGGCACATCTCGTTGTGCATCTCGCGAACGAGGCACTTTTGGGTGGACCGGTGCAGTTTCGTTGACAGTTTTGTATTGAGAGAGAGTTCAAGTACATTAGAAACAAAACTGGAAATAAAGCTAAGATTGAAGCATGCATAGCTGAGGCAGTATGCCTTGAGGAGATGGCAGACGCCGCGACAACGTACTATCCTGCTGAAATTCCCACTATGCATAACCATGCATCTCGGTACAATATCGACGAGCCCAAGCATGACCCCCAGCTCCTCCTCTTCCAATGTCCCGGTGGCAAGTCAGGTGGCCGAGAAAAATATAACTTGACCAAGGAAGAGCAGGATTGCATAATGCTCTATGTGCTTACGAACATGAAGGAAGTGGTCGATTATATCGGGTAAAATGGTGGTACAAATTACTTTCCAACTAGTAACCCTGTTTCAATCTAATACATATTCTCTTCTTTTAGAGAATTCACGGATGAAATGTGGTCTGGAGCGGAGGAACCATCTGTCGGGGAGCTGGACACTCTTCTGAAGAGGGTGCTCCCGGAAAGAAAAAATTTTGTCTTGGTTCATGGAAAAAGTAATTTCTAACCTCTCCCTATTACCTTGCAATCTGTGACTTGTCCCTTTCGTTACACCTATCTAATGCACAAAACAATTTGTATCGTATTTGTAGGGAGCTAATCCTAACGTTCAGATGACGGATGAGTTGAGATGTGTTTCCCAAGGTTTTAACCGTAGCGTCATGAAATATGAGAAGTATGATGTGAATGGGTATCGCTTCCATATGGAGGATCACCAGAAGAGTCGGCCGAATGCAAAAACGGTAAATACCGGGGTTTTCACCCGAGGCGCCAGGGGAGGCGATGGAGACGATTCCGTAGACTACTACGGAAGGTTAGAGAAGGTATACGAGCTGACGTTCAATCGCACCAACGTAGAACTCAAGCTCGTTGTGTTCAAATGCCACTGGTTCGACCCCGTCCATGGATACAAAAGTACCCCTTCCATTGGGTTAGTTGAAGTTAGGCCTTCAACCACCTATAGCGGAGCCGATGTCTTTATTGTGGCTCACCAAGCCAAGCAAGTTTATTATTTTCCTTACCCATGCCAGAAAGAGGCACTCAAGGGTTGGGAGGTCGCGTTCAGGGTATCGCCACATGGTAAACTACCCATGCCGTCCGATGGCGATTATAACAACATTGACCCGAAAACGTACCAGGGAATTTTCTATCAAGAGCAAGAGGACTTCGGGGACTTTGACTTACAAATGGGTGGTTTTGAGGACCTTGAGAACAATGCAGAAACTGTGGTGAGTCAGTGGTGGATCTAAAGGACATAGACATGCTCACCAGCTACATACAGACAATGGCGACGATGATGAGCCACCACCGTCGAAGATCCTCTAATTTACTACTCATGATAGTGATACGGATAGTGAGAACGAGAAACCACCTAATTATGAGAGTGATGATTCTAGGTGATGTCTTTATACTTAGTATTTTATCTTAGTATTTTTATGCAAGTTTCACCATTTTATACTTAGTTTTTTTCTTTTGAACATGCCTAGTGATGCTCTACATTTTATGCCAAGTTTCACCATTTTATGCTAAGTGCCTACATTTTACCATTTTATGCTAAGTGCCTATATTTATGTATATGTGATTTAATTGTTTTCTATTTCTCGATGCAGGTGATTGGACAATAAGAGCCAAGGCAAGGAATCGTCGTCGTCCTTGCTCAAGAAGATTACACGGATTGGTAGATCCTTGATTCGCAATCGGCGCTACCCGTGGACGACGATGCGGTTGGGGACGAGGGCGCCGGGCACGAGGTGGAGGTGGAGGACGAGGACGAGGACGAGGTGGAGGTGGCGGGGGAGGTGTAGACTTGGAGCCTCCACCCTCCGCGTCTGGTGACGTGGCTTCCTAGCTGCAGATAGAGGATAGGGAGGAGGGGGAGACGGAGTCCAGACGGGAGGAGGAGGAGGAGTACAGACCGGAGGAGGAGGAGGAGGACGAGGAGGTGGAGGTGGAGATGGAGGGGGAGGTGGAGGGAGGAGGAGGGGCACCGAAGAAGCTGCGAGTTCGTGGGGAAGCGGGAGTCCCCGGTGCGGATCAGCAGCCTGCCACGGGGAGGAGAAGACCCTTATTTATCCAAATAAGAAGGAGTAAGTTTAGTAATTTTGTAATTTTAAATATGTATTTCATTTTTGGCATATGTACTAATGTTTGATTATTATGCAGCAATTGGACATATGCTGCAGGGAGCCGCCAGCCTTCGAGCTTGATTGGAGCTCTGATCCGGCTTTTTTGGCCGGGCTATTACACCCCGGCTGTGGATGGTGAGCCGAAGTTGGCCACTTCTTGGCTGGAATACGAGGCTGCCGATTGCCCGCCCTTCGGGAAGGCTTCTGACGCCGTGATCACCAAGTTTTGGGTAAGCTATATTTTCTTGAGTTTCGTTCGTAGTTGATGCCACCACCGTTCTAACTCGCAATTTCTTTTGCATGATTGAAGTGCTTTTTCCGGGTGCTTGAGGAGGATAGAGCCGCGGCGGACTCTCTGCGTGAGGTTGACCCGCCAGTGTGGTACAACAGAAGCACACCGCCATCAGCGTTCATGGCCGAGAAGGGCAAAAGGGCAAAGAAGCATGAGAATGTCGATGACCCGCCCAAGATGACAGTCGAGGATTTCATGACGGTAAGTAAACTATCTATGTCATTCTACATTTCAGTTAAGTTGCCATTACATTGCCTCCTATTTACTTCACTATTGCATTCTCAGGTCATTCCCGGCTGGGCCGAAAGACACGAGGAGGCATGGGCGGCGCTGGCTAGGAGGTGGGCCGGGGAAGACGCCGACTTCGATGCCGTGAGCAAGCGGAACAGGAGGAACCGAGGCCACGGGGGGACCCACAGTGGAGGAAGCCTCAGCACCGACCGCTTCAAGAAGAAGATGGTATATACATACATGGAAAAGATGGTTTATTTTCTATCATGCATGTTTCTACTTGATACACATAACGTTTAGTTTTGCTATGCAGGAGGGTCAGAGTGGGGTGCCAGTTACTTACTTGGCGGCGTGGAAGAAGATGAGGCAGAAGAAGTCCGTTTCGGACGCCGCCACGCCCTCGGCTCCTGAGTAATACGGCACAGCCGAGGAGGACTTGCAGTCTTACTGCTCGGCGTTCCAGATTCTGCACCCGCAGGTCGAGGACCCCATCGAGCACGAGTACGACGAGACGACGTTGATGCTGGGGGGAACGGGAGGGAGCATGGCCGTCTGAAAGTCCTTGATAAGGTGGCCATGCCTACCGCGAGCCTCACGCGTATCAAGGCTACCCTCCCCGCCGACGCCGTCCCTATCCAGCCTCGTCGACGGCGTTCTGGAGCTGCCTCTGCCTCTGCCGATGTAAGTTGTTCTCTCATTCTCATCATGTTTTCTGACATTCCCCTATGCATTGCTAAGTTGTCGATATTAACTTGTTTCCTAAATTGTAGCCGGAGTTCGATGCGGCCTATGCCGCCGCTTATGCAAAGTACAAGGAGGACCTACAGGTGTGGACGCAGAGGAGTGAAGCCTCCACTGCGTACACTAGGGAGTTCGAGACTGTAAGTTTTCAATCCATATTTCTGCAAAATATGACAAGTCTAAACCATCTTGGCAACACATGACATCTAAACCATCTTGTTGGCGATGATGAGGTGGATGACCACCGGAGAGCGAGGACCGCCTCTAGGAGAGCGTCCTGATGGGCCAGGGCCGATCCCGGTATTCACATCGAGGGAAGAGTTTGCCCTCACATACTACGCAGAGACCCCGATATGTTTCTTTTCCACACGTCGATTACTGATTTACTTTGCCTCTAAAGTGTCTAACTCGTGCTCGAACATGTAGGGTACTGGAGCTTCGGAGAACGTGGCTTTTGGCCGGGCTTCTCCTAGTGGCTCCCCGGGTTCGCGCCAGACGACGCCGATTCACGGCCGTGCTTCAGCCACTCCTGGTTCCTCGCCTGGTGGCTCCGGAGCTGGTTCGACGGACGCGACACATGATCGGCCCATTTTCACGAGGGGAGACTTGGGCTTCACCCCTTCTCCTCCGGACCATCTGTAGCTAGCTAGCTAGGGATACTCTGGATCGATGTATGGATGTATGTGGATCGATGGACGTATCTGGATCGATGTATGACATTAAACGATCTTTGTATGGATGTTTTGATGGTCAATAATGATGGTACTGTGCTTCTACATGTTTCTGTTGCATTGAATTATTATTTGTGCCATTTCTGTGGTTTTTGGAACGAAAACAGCACAAAACAGGGCAAAAAAAAACCTGGGCAGAGGCTATGCCGACGGCAATGCCGTCGGCACAGGTCCTGCGCTGACCAAATGGTCACACCTGTGCCGACGGCATTGCCGTCGGCATAGCCCCTCCCCAGGAGCCACCAGTGCTTGCCACGTGTCCCCGTTGTGCCGACGGCAATGGTGCTGACAGCCCGGGCCCACTGTCAGATCAGGTGGGTCCCACGAATATACTGTGCCGACGGGATTTTGTTGTGCCGACGGCCAAAGGGGCTGAGCCGACGCGGTGATACGCCGACGGCACTGTGCCGACGGCCACCGTCGGCACAGGCGGTGCCGACGGGAATCGTGGCTGTGCCGACGGCTTCAGGCCGTCGGCGTATCGCTCGTTTCCTGTAGTGATAGTGCCAGTTATATTCTTGAGCCAATTGTTTTCCTGCAACGCTTCTCCCACCTTTCGCCCGTTCCTTCTCCTCACCCCACGGCAGGGAACCATCTATAGAATCGTTGGCGCAATGCTCTATACTGACATGAAATGGTCTTTTCACCACAACCAACTCTTATCTATACTACTTATAAAAGAGCAAACACGTTGGGATACATTAAATCTAATGCGTTCAACAGCCTTCAATCAACGATCCGGATCCTCCAATGTTGAGCAACAGAAAAACGGTTCGGGATGTTGAGCCAAAAGAGTCCATGTAACAGGGAAAACTGATCGGTCGATCGGAGCATGTTATGAAAGAAAAAAGAAAAAAACGAAACATGGTCCTTATCGATCACGCTAAGCGCACGTACGCACTGCTCATGCGGCATGGTCCTGATCAATCACGTAAGCGCAGCTAGCTCATGTTCATATGGAGTACCGGGGTGCCTGATCGAGGTGGCCGACTTCGGTGTGCTTGTGAGCGTCTACGCAGGACAGGGCGACGTCGACGCCGGCAGGAGCCGTTCACTGACACGCGCAGGCGCTCAAGCCAGATGGAACGAGCTACAACTTCCCGATCAAGTTTCTCTGGGATGACGTCGGCGGCGGCAGACAAGGTTATAGAGGCGCACAAGGCGCTGGTGGAGATGCAGCTGAAGGCCGGCGCCGTGCCGAGGGTGGCCATGCGGCCACGTATCGCGTTTGGTGGCCGAGGCGCACAAGTCAGCGGTGGAGATTTAGCTGAAGGACAACGCCGTGCCGCGCGACATACCGCGTCCTGGCCGATGGGTGCTGCAGGTCCTCAACGCGATGCTGGCGAGCGAGCACCGTCCTCTGGCGCACACCTTCAGCCAACTGGCAAGAGGTCTAGGCGAGGATGGCATGGCGGACGAGGTATGCTTTGTGTTCGAGAAGATGGTGAAAAGTGAGACGTAGATGAATGCTAAAGGATGGCGGTCTCTGGCCACGTGGATCCGCGTCGACGGCGCAAGTGAGCTGAAGCTCCTCGATGAGCTGGTTCAGTCCCTGCGAGGCCATGACAACCTTCAGGTGTGGCATTTGTCAGGTCAAGAGGCTAGCGGTTCCATTTGATTTCCTCTTGATGTTGCTTCATCTACAAAAGTACTTCGTAGATATTATTCTCTTGATGTTGCTTCGTCTACGAAGTTTTTTTTTTTAGAAATATAGGTACTTCCCCCAGCCTCTGCATCAAAATGATGCACACGGCCAGATTTTCTATTAGTAATAGAAACATGACAACAACGCCTTAGAAAGAATTACATAAATCAACCAGAAGTTATCTTCCTCACAACAAAGTTCGCCACACCTACAAACTTGATGAATGGGGTGTCGTGATCGGAGTCGATGCTCTAACCTCATACACCAACACACATCATCTAATCCGGTTGCCTCCACCATGTCAGTCGTTGGCGAGCCGGGAGCACATACCGGCCCAACAACCCCGCGGTATGTACCGCATGCGCACATTCAGATGACGCTGCCGCGTATTCCGCTAACCCATCTTCAAGAGAGTCAGTGCAATGACCTTGTCCACCCTGCCATCCATGCTACCATGGCACCAGACTGCGCGCCGCCCTGCGTGCATCCGTCATCACGCTTCCAGAGCCGAGGTCCCCGCGGTATACCACACCGCCGAGCTAAATCATCGTTGACACAGAAGAAACACACGTCTCCACCCACCCACCTCCGGACCACTCCAGCACACGTCTACTCCAAAAACGATGCCCTCAAGAGGGATAGTGACGACGGGAGGCACCATCATCCGATCCAGGAGACCCATATCTGGCATTTCCCCCGGAGCAGCCAGAGTGAAGTGACGAGAGCAGCGAAGATAATGCCTTCGACAAGGTAGCAACACCGACTGGCGTTGTCGAGACATCGTAGTAGTTTTCATAGACTGGGGTGCCATGAGACTACGGTAGAGACGTGGGGTAACGGGATAGCGTAGTAACACAGAACACGGGATTTTACCCAGGTTCGGTACGTCGCGACAGTACGGCGTACCTACTCCTGCACTTCTCACTATTTGGGACTAAAGCCCGTATAACAAGGTTACAATGTGAGGGAATAGATCTAGCTACTCGACGAGGATGAACTTCCCTGCGAGTTGCGTAGAGCTTTAGCTTGTGTCTAACTTAACTTAGAACCTAGAGAACTTCAGAACTTATGTAATCTATCTCCCGTCCGGCTTTATATAATAGCCGGATTAGGGCTTACAGAACAAGAAACCTAGAAGACTACGTTTAACTTGTAACTTGGAAAGTAAGGAATCCGTCTTCTCCTCCAAGCCAGATCACGTGGGCCGTGATCCGGGTTCTTCTAGAATCCGGCTTCTGCGCGTCGGACTACTGGACCGCCCAATGGACCTAAGCCCATTACCATGTAGGCCACCCTGGTAGTCCGGCTCTTTTGTCTACCATCTTCTATACCCCTATTCGGTATATATCCGACAGTAGCCCCCAGGAAGAATCAAAACTCTGAAACTCCGTCTTTCGTCAAATACATTTTGTCCGGGAAAACTTGATTCAGCAGTCTTGATTCTTTCTTCTTTCCTTTTGAAGGAGATGGTAACACAAAACTCGGAACTATGAAAATCCGGCTTTTCTTCTCGTGATCCTTCGCGGAAAAGGAACTTGTGACATCAGCGCCTCAATCATGCTGACGCAAGCGCCGCTTGGTTTTGTGGCGCCCCGAGATCGGGCACTATGCAGATTTCAGCATTCCCGCCAAATCCGCATAATAACCGATTCCAGGTTGCCATTTATGATAACATTACAATAGTTCACGAATAATCCACAATTACAACAGCATCAGAAAGATACAAGATGACTCAACGAGCCAGGGATTACAACTGATACAATACAAAGATCCAGATACCAGCGGAAGAAACAACATATCGTCCGTCTACGGACAAGATCCAAATTGGACTAAGAGTCCTGAAGATAACCGAAGGCGTCCAATCCCTGCCCAGGCCAAGCCGGAGGGATTCCCAAGCTAACGTCGTCAGACTCCAAACCTGTCGACTGCAATTTGGAATTTGCAGCCACGAAAGAGATTCGTGGGTCAGTACGGTTAAGTACTGGCAAGGGGGATAAAACCCATACTCACAAAATACCGGCGTAGCCAGTCATCACAAGATACAAATACTTTAGGATCAACGGAAAGGAAGGGGTTGTTGCAAATAAGCTACAGCAGGCTGCACTAACCAACTACAGAGATTCTATTACTTCCAACTATCAGAAAGGAGATAAGATCGAGTGATAGTAACCAACTGAAAGATAACTTCAAACAAACCCATCCTGGATCTCGCCCCTTATCCGAAGAAGCAATCCGAGGATAACTCACACCGTGGTATTAAAGATGAGTCAAGTTTATTGTGTGGATAACCTATTACTAGTCAAGTTATTAATCATTGGGTGAAACATGATTGATCATTAGGTTTAAGTTGTCCTGAGTACTTGTTAGCCAGTACTTTCACCAAGTAATCCATAACCGCGGAAAACACGGCTTCTCGAGAAGATTTACCCTGCAGGGATGCACCAAAGTAACCACACTCATGAATATCCCGCCAGATGGAGTGGCCCCCACCAAGCGGGGCACTCAACACAATCCAACCCTTCTTCGCATCAAGCCCAAAGAACCTTGGGCGCACGGCTAATCGAGCCCAGAAGAAATGGACCTCATAGCACTCTAAGAACGTGTCCCCCTATATGCCGACTACGAAAGTTCCACCCGGGTACCAAGGGCTCGCAAGATCATGCATGCAGCAATGGAAAACCCGAACTAAATGAGGCGATTTGGACGAGATGCGAATCGGGTCAAATTGAGGGGGAGCCCATACTCCCCAAATGCGGGTAGTGCGCTCATCATGGATCGGTAGACAAGACCCTTTTCCTATTAGGGTCGACACTAGCAGGCCTCAAAACCACAAGGGGCCTCCTGCCGGTGCCTTATCATCAAATTATTATTATTATTACATTAGCAATTAACAGGTTTGATTGATTAACATCGAGCCCCCAGAACGTAATAGAGTAACAACAGAAAGTAACGGGTAACAGACTCGAGCAGAACAACCTAAGCATGCTAGATAAGAACAGGCACAAACAAAGGCTGTAGGTATGGAGGTGAGGCAATATCAAGGTTAAGGGATTCATGTGATGGTTCGTAACAGAAACAACTACCACTAAGGCTAGCAGAAAAGAATCAACGGAAAGAATCGGTAACAAGTGATGAAAGGCAGCCATATGGCATGCAAGTGAGTATACTTGCCTGAGATCCCGCAAGGTAGCAGAACTTGTCGTTGCTCACATCATCTCAACGTCCTATCCGAGAAGAAGCAACGAACCTCGAACAAACACCGGAATGCAACAATTACTACTACGGCAAAAGATCCAGCATGATCAAGATATGGATGCATGACAATTTAATTGATGCATAGAAATAAACTAGTTGACAAGTTAAACAAATTTAAATGGACCCATATGCAAGTTGAGTTGCATAGGAAAAGCCCATGACTTATGGTGAAATTATTTGTTTTCCAACTCAACAGGTGTTAGTGGTTTAGTATGATGCATGCAAAGGGAAACAGCAAAATAACAACATTAGAATCAATTTATATAGGGTGTAGCAATTTAGAATTTTATTATTGATTTAGGGAATTTTTGGGTGCCTTAAAGGGAACACACAAGTATTTGGTGTTTTCAACCAATTAAATTGCTCAAAACAAATAACAAAGTTGATATTTGAAAAGGTTATCAAATTTTAGTTGGATTACATGTTTCACAATTTGAAATTGGATTTTGGATTAATTAATTATGAATTAAACAACATTAAACAATTTTTAATTGAATTAAACAGGAACTAAAATGGTTAGGCAATTTTAATTATTCAAAACAGAAAACAAAAATTATATTTGAATAGGTTATTTAAAATGGTATTGAAAACATATTTTATTTGCATTTATTGGATTAAAGATGAATTAGTTATGGAATTTAAGAAATTGCATTTGAATTAGTTAAGTTTGAATTTTTAAATGCATTTGTAATTTCCAAAACAGTATAGAAATTGGATATTTGGAAAGTTTAGGAAATTTGGATCAGAATTCATATAAAGTTTGTATTTATTGGATGCATAGATTAATAGTTATTGAATTTCAAAGTTTATAGTTTAATCTGTCAATTTAAAAAGAATTGGAAAATTAGCAGATTCGATTTATTCATTTGTTACCGAGAGGGCCTCTACCCGCTGCCACTGACCAGCGGGTCCAAGCCAGCGTGGCAGCGCACGTGGCAGCCCGCGTGGCCAGGAGAAAAACCAGCAAAAAGTGTGGGGGGGGCGGTGCGCCGAGGGGGATTCGATCTCGCGATCGCTGCGCTACACGCCGGAGGGTGCTACCAGTGCGGCTAGGATTCGTTTCGTTGACAGATACAGGTGCGACGGAGGATAACTTGTTACTGAGGTTAACTGAATTTTTCGACACAAAGATTCAGAAACTGAACGTGACGGAGCAGAGTTCGACGCCGGCGACGTGCCGCTGCTCGCCGCGGCTGTCCGCGCGGCCGTGCGCGTGCGGTGGTGGGCGTGCGTGGGGTGGGGATCGTGGAGCCGGACAGGGAGAGGCGGAAGGGCAGGCGAGTACCTGCTGTTCGTCGTTGTCGCCGTTCAGTCGACGATGGCAGAACGGCGGAGGTCTCCCGCGACGGCGCGGTCGACTCGGCCATCCTCCCGCCTCCCAGCCTTCAACAAACATGACGAGCACAAGGGCGTGGTTCCATTTTTCTCCTCGGAGGCGCCTCGAGTGGCCAGGGTGATCGGAGCTAGGGAGATAGTTGGTGGTGCTCTGTCTGTTGCGGGTGGTTTCAGTGGTTCTCTGCAGGGTTCAGAGGATGGCTCGGGGAAGAAGAGAAAGAAGCTGGCGGCGCTAGAAGGAGGGGGAGGGAACCAGGGTGGCTAGGGTAGGGCAGAGGTAGGTGGATAGGTACTTATGGTGAGCTGGTGCTTGTACGGCAAGCATCTGGTGGGGTGGAGGAAGATCAGATGGCTGTTTCTCTGTTCGTACAGAGCTGACAGCGACAGAAAGGAGAAAGGAAGGGTGCTGGGCCAGAAATAGAAAGGAATGGGCTTAATAGGAAAAGAGCTTTGGGAAAAGAGGATGGGCTTGGAGAAAAAGGGTGGGCTGGCTCCTCTCCTTAGGATTTCCCTTTTATTAGCTATTACTTTTTTTTTTTTGTAAAAAGAAATAAGAGGAGAGAGGGAAAGGAGTTGGGGGGTTTTGGGGTGGTTATTTCATTGGATAATTTTATTACTTTCAAAACAACAAGATGGAAGCAATGTTAGCATTATTCCCAAAATTGGAATTATTAGGTGGAATTTTAAAGTGGTTTGGGTGAATTTTCAAATAAGGTTGCTTTTGGGAATTTTTGGAAATAAATAGATTCCTTTAATAAGTTTCAAAAAACCATTATGCAAACATGCTTTTAAATAGGGTTACCCCTAGTTTTAAAGTGATTTTGAGAATACAAAAGTGTGGTGAATTTTATGGATTCAAAAGGTACTGATTTTGATAATAGATTTGAAATTGAAAATAAAGGTGATTTAATTAATTAATGGAAAATAGTTGTTTGATTAAACCCAACAAGTTAATGAATGACTTGATTTGAATTTTGGAAGTGGCCATTAGGGTTTGTTAACAACAGGGACAAATTTTATTTAGCAGGCAATTTGTTTTAAACAATTTCCAAACTATTGAAAACAAATGAGTGGTTTAGCTTGCAAGTTTGAAATTGCAAAATTTTTGAGCAAGGGTGAAAGTTTAAATTGTTTTGAAAATTTTCAGTTGTGATGCAAACATGATGCAATGCATATGATGCATATGATGCAAACAAGCAAACAGGTAACACCCCAGGTGTTACAGACGACACCACTAACAAGGGATTGCGCCCTCGCAATCCACCTGCTAACCCGGGAGGGGAAAGAAGTTCGACTATCGATTCTTCGTGCTTCCAGTTGATCTCCTCGACACCACTAACAAGGGATTCTTGCTCGGAGTGACGACGATGTTCTTCCACCAGGAATCTTCCGATGATCGAACCTATTAGGTTAAGGGCTCAGAAAACGTCCACCCACGTAGGATCCTAACACTTTGAAAGATAGACAAGGGGAAGAATCCAAAACAAATAAGATGGGAGGGGAAATAGAATAGGGGTAAGGAGAAAACAAGAATCCTATTGAGATGTTTTTCCAAAATAGTTTAGCAGAAATAGTTTTCGACACTCTAGAAACAACGACCGTTAGCGAGGTTTTCCTACAGGCTTTGCGGACCCGTTGCTTCGATAACCATTCGTATCGAAACAATATCGGGAATCGGAACCTGGCTCTGATACCATTTGTGGCGCCCCGAGATCGGGCACTATGCAGATTTCAGCATTCCCGCCAAATCCGCATAATAACTGATTCCAGGTTGCCATTTATGATAACATTACAATAGTTCACGAATAATCCACAATTACAACAGCATCAGAAAGATACAAGATGACTCAACGAGCCAGGGATTACAACTGATACAATACAAAGATCCAGATACCAGCGGAAGAAACAACATATCGTCCGTCTACGGACAAGATCCAAATTGGACTAAGAGTCCTGAAGATAACCGAAGGCGTCCAATCCCTGCCCAGGCCAAGCCGGAGGGATTCCCAAGCTAACGTCGTCAGACTCCAAACCTGTCGACTGCAATTTGGAATTTGCAGCCACGAAAGAGATTCGTGGGTCAGTACGGTTAAGTACTGGCAAGGGGGATAAAACCCATACTCACAAAATACCGGCGTAGCCAGTCATCACAAGATACAAATACTTTAGGATCAACGGAAAGGAAGGGGTTGTTGCAAATAAGCTACAGCAGGCTGCACTAACCAACTACAGAGATTCTATTACTTCCAACTATCAGAAAGGAGATAAGATCGAGTGATAGTAACCAACTGAAAGATAACTTCAAACAAACCCATCCTGGATCTCGCCCCTTATCCGAAGAAGCAATCCGAGGATAACTCACACCGTGGTATTAAAGATGAGTCAAGTTTATTGTGTGGATAACCTATTACTAGTCAAGTTATTAATCATTGGGTGAAACATGATTGATCATTAGGTTTAAGTTGTCCTGAGTACTTGTTAGCCAGTACTTTCACCAAGTAATCCATAACCGCGGAAAACACGGCTTCTCGAGAAGATTTACCCTGCAGGGATGCACCAAAGTAACCACACTCATGAATATCCCGCCAGATGGAGTGGCCCCTCCACCAAGCGGGGCACTCAACACAATCCAACCCTTCTTCGCATCAAGCCCAAAGAACCTTGGGCGCACGGCTAATCGAGCCCAGAAGAAAATGGACCCTCATAGCACTCTAAGAACGTGTCCCCCTATATGCCGACTACGAAAGTTCCACCGGGTACCAAGGGCTCGCAAGATCATGCATGCAGCAAATGGAAAACCCGAACTAAATGAGGCGATTTGGACGAGATGCGAATCGGGTCAAATTGAGGGGGAGCCCATACTCCCCAAATGCGGGTAGTGCGCTCATCATGGATCGGTAGACAAGACCCTTTTCCTATTAGGGTCGACACTAGCAGGCCTCAAAACCACAAGGGGCCTCCTGCCGGTGCCTTATCATCAAATTATTATTATTATTACCATTAGCAATTAACAGGTTTGATTGATTAACATCGAGCCCCCAGAACGTAATAGAGTAACAACAGAAAGTAACGGGTAACAGACTCGAGCAGAACAACCTAAGCATGCTAGATAAGAACAGGCACAAACAAAGGCTGTAGGTATGGAGGTGAGGCAATATCAAGGTTAAGGGATTCATGTGATGGGTTCGTAACAGAAACAACTACCACTAAGGCTAGCAGAAAAGAATCAACGGAAAGAATCGGTAACAAGTGATGAAAGGCAGCCATATGGCATGCAAGTGAGTATACTTGCCTGAGATCCCGCAAGGTAGCAGAACTTGTCGTTGCTCACATCATCTCAACGTCCTATCCGAGAAGAAGCAACGAACCTCGAACAAACACCGGAATGCAACAATTACTACTACGGCAAAAGATCCAGCATGATCAAGATATGGATGCATGACAATTTAATTGATGCATAGAAATAAACTAGTTGACAAGTTAAACAAATTTAAATGGACCCATATGCAAGTTGAGTTGCATAGGAAAAGCCCATGACTTATGGTGAAATTATTTGTTTTCCAACTACTCAACAGGTGTTAGTGGTTTAGTATGATGCATGCAAAAGGGAAACAGCAAAATAACAACATTAGAATCAATTTAATATAGGGTGTAGCAATTTAGAATTTTATTATTGATTTAGGGAATTTTTGGGTGCCTTAAAGGGAACACACAAGTATTTGGTGTTTTCAACCAATTAAATTGCTCAAAACAAATAACAAAGTTGATATTTGAAAAGGTTATCAAATTTTAGTTGGATTACATGTTTCACAATTTGAAATTGGATTTTGGATTAATTAATTATGAATTAAACAACATTAAACAATTTTTAATTGAATTAAACAGGAACTAAAATGGTTAGGCAATTTTAATTATTCAAAACAGAAAACAAAAATTATATTTGAATAGGTTATTTAAAATGGTATTGAAAACATATTTTATTTGCATTTATTGGATTAAAGATGAATTAGTTATGGAATTTAAGAAATTGCATTTGAATTAGTTAAGTTTGAATTTTTAAATGCATTTGTAATTTCCAAAACAGTATAGAAATTGGATATTTGGAAAGTTTAGGAAATTTGGATCAGAATTCATATAAAGTTTGTATTTATTGGATGCATAGATTAATAGTTATTGAATTTCAAAGTTTATAGTTTAATCTGTCAATTTAAAAAGAATTGGAAAATTAGCAGATTCGATTTATTCATTTGTTACCGAGAGGGCCTCTACCCGCTGCCACTGACCAGCGGGTCCAAGCCAGCGTGGCAGCGCACGTGGCAGCCCGCGTGGCCAGAGGAGAAAAACCAGCAAAAAGTGTGGGGGGGCGCGGTGCGCCGAGGGGGATTCGATCTCGCGATCGCTGCGCTACACGCCGGAGGGTGCTACCAGTGCGGCTAGGATTCGTTTCGTTGACAGATACAGGTGCGACGGAGGATAACTTGTTACTGAGGTTAACTGAATTTTTCGACACAAAGATTCAGAAACTGAACGTGACGGAGCAGAGTTCGACGCCGGCGACGTGCCGCTGCTCGCCGCGGCTGTCCGCGCGGCCGTGCGCGTGCGGTGGTGGGCGTGCGTGGGGTGGGGATCGTGGAGCCGGACAGGGAGAGGCGGAAGGGCAGGCGAGTACCTGCTGTTCGTCGTTGTCGCCGTTCAGTCGACGATGGCAGAACGGCGGAGGTCTCCCGCGACGGCGCGGTCGACTCGGCCATCCTCCCGCCTCCCAGCCTTCAACAAACATGACGAGCACAAGGGCGTGGTTCCATTTTTCTCCTCGGAGGCGCCTCGAGGTGGCCAGGGTGATCGGAGCTAGGGGAGATAGTTGGTGGTGCTCTGTCTGTTGCGGGTGGTTTCAGTGGTTCTCTGCAGGGTTCAGAGGATGGCTCGGGGAAGAAGAGAAAGAAGCTGGCGGCGCTAGAAGGAGGGGGAGGGAACCAGGGTGGCTAGGGTAGGGCAGAGGTAGGTGGATAGGTACTTATGGTGAGCTGGTGCTTGTACGGCAAGCATCTGGTGGGGTGGAGGAAGATCAGATGGCTGTTTCTCTGTTCGTACAGAGCTGACAGCGACAGAAAGGAGAAAGGAAGGGTGCTGGGCCAGAAATAGAAAGGAATGGGCTTAATAGGAAAAGAGCTTTGGGAAAAGAGGATGGGCTTGGAGAAAAAGGGTGGGCTGGCTCCTCTCCTTAGGATTTCCCTTTTATTAGCTATTACTTTTTTTTTTTTTGTAAAAAGAAATAAGAGGGAGAGAGGGAAAGGAGTTGGGGGGTTTTGGGGTGGTTATTTCATTGGATAATTTTATTACTTTCAAAACAACAAGATGGAAGCAATGTTAGCATTATTCCCAAAATTGGAATTATTAGGTGGAATTTTAAAGTGGTTGGGTGAATTTTCAAATAAGGTTGCTTTTGGGAATTTTTGGAAATAAATAGATTCCTTTTAATAAGTTTCAAAACCATTATGCAAACATGCTTTTAAATAGGGTTACCCCTAGTTTTAAAGTGATTTTGAGAATACAAAAGTGTGGTGAATTTTATGGATTCAAAAGGTACTGATTTTGATAATAGATTTGAAATTGAAAATAAAGGTGATTTAATTAATTAATGGAAAATAGTTGTTTGATTAAACCCAACAAGTTAATGAATGACTTGATTTGAATTTTGGAAGTGGCCATTAGGGTTTGTTAACAACAGGGACAAATTTTATTTAGCAGGCAATTTGTTTTAAACAATTTCCAAACTATTGAAAACAAATGAGTGGTTTAGCTTGCAAGTTTGAAATTGCAAAATTTTTGAGCAAGGGTGAAAGTTTAAATTGTTTTGAAAATTTTCAGTTGTGATGCAAACATGATGCAATGCATATGATGCATATGATGCAAACAAGCAAACAGGTAACACCCCAGGTGTTACAGGTTTCACGCGGGAAACCCTGCAACGTATCTCTGACAGATTCTCACGAGAAACGAGGAGATATCCATCATTCCTCTGTCGTTCCGTTTCCCGGATTTTCCGGCGAGCGACACGCGTCGAACATCCAACGGTCAAAAGAGCCGTTGGCGCGTATCTAGAGGTTTTCAGGCTATAAATAGCCGTCCTCGTCGTCATCGGAAATCTTTCCTCACTCCACACTGCCCACGCCATTGACGCAAACGCGAGCACGAGAGCAAGACCTTGCCCCGACGAACCCTTTGCACGCCGGAGCGCTCACTCGCCACCGAAAAAGATGGCCTCTCCGTCGTCCTCACCGGCTCGCGCCTCCATCGACGAGCTTTTGGGCGTCCTAGATCCACAGCTAGGGTCGCCCAAGCATGCCGGCGGCGAGCCGGAAAAGGCCACGGCATCCGCGGCGGGCGGAGGAAACGCTTCCGCCGCCGCGGACGTAGCGGGCCCAAGCGCCACAACAACTCCGCCGTTCGCACCTGAAACGGCGGAGGAGAAAATCGAGCTCCTTGGCGAGAAACTCGCCGCCGCGAAGGCCGCCGCCGCCGCCGGAGCAGACGAGGAAGAGGAAACTGCAGGCAACTGGAGTGCCTGCAGTATTCCCCCGGCTCTCCTTCCCAACTTGGAGAAGGAGGGTTTGGTGCTCAAAAGAAATGGCGGCTCCCGGAAGAGGAGACCGAACCCATGCCACAAGAGGGCGAAAGGGTGCTTCTTGCCTCCCACCTTCTACGAGGTATGGGGCTCCCACCTTCCTCTTTCTTCCTCCAGGTTCTGTCACATTACAGCATCCAACCTCACAATCTTCCTCCCAATTCCATTCTGTACATGGCCGGCTTCCAGGCCTTGTTCGAAGGTTACCTAGGAATAGAGCCTAGGTTAGATTTTTGGCTGTATTGCTTTGGGGTCAAGCGTAACTCTTCGGAGGGCGCACTCCCAAATTGCGGGACCATTTCCTTTACTCTTCGGAGATTCCGAGAGGATTGGTTCCCCAAAATCAAAACTTCAGAATCCGTCAAATTTTGGACGGGTTCTTTTTTCTATCATCCCGACGTGCCTTTTCCTAAAAAGGCCGTCGGGGTTCCACCTTTTGTGAACTCCGCCGTTCCCCAGGATAACTGGGTAACAGAGGCCGTCCAAGTTCTGCCTCCAGATCTGCTAAGGATCAAGAGGAGCATCGCCAAGCTCACCTCCTCCAAACCTCCTTTGACCGGTATGGACACGGTCTTTTGCTGGCTGGATAGGCGGATTCAGCCATTAGCAAACCACGGAGGCCGTCTCCTGTGTGAATACACGGGAGCCAAGGATCCAATGCGGACAACCGACAAGGATTGGCCCGCAAAGGAACTTAGGCGGCGCATCAATCAGTTGGTCGCATCGCGCGACCAATACACGGAGAGTCGGCCAATGTACACGGCCGACAACCCAGCTCCCAAGGTAAATTTTCCGTCATTTGGGTATAATCTCAATTCCTGGATAATCTACCTTTTGACTCTGATTGGTTCTTCCGACAGCTTGTGGATCTTCCAGACTCGGAGTTAGCCTCCGAGGCCGAGCTGGATGCGCTGCGCACGCCGCTACGGGTGGGCGCAAGCGCAAGAAGATAATTTCTTCGGATGAGATTATCGACCTTGACGGAATCCCTGTCGCCACTTCCAGGTTATTTTCTTCTGGGTTTTTCTTTTATGGGATCTTTTTCGTCCATCTTCGGTGTTTTAACCTTTTCGGGTTTTTGGTTTTTAGCCTACCCCCCTCCAACTTGAAGCCGAGAAAGCTGAAGAAACTCAGAGCTTCTTCCAACCGAGGCAGCCAACCATCTCCCGCCGTCGCCCCGGACACGCCGCAGACAATGGCGGAAGAGCCTACTGCAGCCACCACCACCAAGCCCCCAGCCCAGCCAGCCCGTTGTGTCCGAGTCGGACACGAGGGAAAGGGCGGCTCCAGAGGTGGGGAAATCTTCTCGGACTTTCGACGAGGAAATCCCCACCTTTGACAAGGATTTTAAGGCTATCAATGACGGCTTGGACGCAGCCGGAAATCACTTCGCGGAATACGCGAAAGAATTCCAAGAAAACTTAGCAGGTTTGCAGCGCATGAGCCAGGTATGTAACTCTAGCCCCCAAGCATTAAACAAAATGCATGCTTTTTTGCTTTGATGTTTTTTGTTAACCATACTTTTCCTTGCTGTGTTTCAGCAAACTCCGAGGCCATAAACCTGGAAGTTTTCAGGAAGCTCACCATCAAGAATAAAGAAGTTCGAAGTCTTCTTTCTATTCTTGAGGAGAAAGAGGCGGAGCTGGAATCATCTCAGCTCGCATTGACGGAAACGAAAGGTAAGCTTTTTTCGTTTTGAAATTTCCGATTTAAGACTTCGTCTAAGTTTTTTCCCGAGGAAATTGATCAACTCGGATTTTCCCTTGCTTTTCAGCTGCCTTAGCTCAGGCTAAGCAAGCAGCGGAAGATTCTGGCAACGCCGAAATTCTCCGCAATGAGAACATTGAGCTTCACAAGAATCTTGTGAAAGCTCAACAAGACCTGGAAGCCAGCAACCTGGCTCTTGGAATGGCTAATTCCAAGGCTTCCGAACAGGCGGAGAAAGACAAATCCACCATTCAGGATTTGACTGAAGCTCTGAACCTTCGCCTGGAGGAAGTTTCCGAGATCGACAAGCTCATCGGTAAATTTCTTACCCTTTTCCTCATCTTTCCATGTTTTTCCTTTCTCTGTTTGTCTGCTTAACCCTTTTGTATGTTTTATTGGATCAAACAGGAGACACCCCAGATGGCACTCGGGCTGCAGGCATCCGAGCTTTCGGGGAGACATGGAATTTGATGAAGGCTTCTGCAACGCAGCTAGTAGGCAAGTTTCTTCCCGATAAATCTGGGGAATGCTCGGAGGTTGAAAAACTTCCGGGTATCATCATGGAGGTGGCGGAGTCCAAGGAGTTCTTCTCCGCTCCGCTGCACGGGGTGGTGCGCGCATGGCCTTAGGCCTTATGCGCATGCACTATCCTAGTGCCAAATCCTGGCGTGTGGCCACCGGTGTCCCTCAGGGATACACGGATGCGCAACGATCCACCATCTTTGGTGAAGTTAAGGGCCACGCCACCCAGATTGCCGCCATGGTAAATGTCGCCGTCAACTATCCAGAAGAGGAAGCTCCTCCAATCCCCGATGAAGAAAGCAGCGAGGAGGAGTCGGATTCTTGAAAGGTTACCTGGAACCTGGATAGAAAAAGTAGACAATAGGAGCATTACTGTTCTTTCATTTGTAATCCAAAATGTAATGCTTCTTATGTATTAATGAAAATTCCGCCTTTTGCAGTTTAAACTATGAAATTACTTTGCAAGTTGTTTGGATTTTTACCATTCCTTTATCTTCTAAGTTCTCTGGTGTATATGCTTTAACTGTCCTTAGTGTTTGAAATGGCTCAAATAGCATTATGAATCGTTATGTCGAGTAACTGGGGACGAACCAATCAGTTTTGAAACTCGAAAACATGAATCATGCTAAAGGCATTTTTACTAACTAGTTCCAGTAACCCAGCATACGCACAATCAGATAAGACTTAGAGAAACAAGGAAAGTTTCAAGTGAAACTTGGGCACGCAGGCAATTCAAGTTTCCTTTAGCCGTTAAAGGCTGAAAAATCATTCAGTTATGTAACGCCGAGTATGCAAGCACAATTCGGGTTAACGTTGAGAAATTTGTAAGATCATTGGGAAATAGATGAGGCGGAAACACTTTGCACTTATAAGAAACATGGATGACAGTATTCCGACAACTTTATTTCATGATCTCAAAAGATGTTTACATAGAATTGAACTAAGTACGGAAAGGTACATAACTTTCTATACGTTCCCAGGCTTCCGCAATCCACTTGACTTTGTCGAAATTTTTCAGCAGCTCGAAGAGTGGTAGGGTTTTAGCCCCCAGCCAACTAAGAAATCTTTTTATGGCTGTGGCGGAACCCGTCAATCTTTGGACATCTTTTACACATGTAGGCTTTGAGATATTCAAGTTTGCCTTGATCTTTTCGGGTTAACTTCTATTCCTCTGTGAGAAACGATGAAACCCAGAAGTTTTCCTGAGGGAACCCCGAATACGCACTTAGATGGATTCAACTTCATCTTGTAAGTGCGCAAGTTTTCGAAGGTTTCTCGCAAATCCTCAAGGAGTGTATCTTTTTCCTTGGTTACGACAGCAATATCGTCCACGTAAACATGGACATTTTTTCCAATCTGACTATGCAAACAACGTTGCATGCAACGCTGGTAGGTTGCACTGCGTTCTTCAGGCCAAAAGGCATGGTTACGTAGTAATACGTCCCGTACGGGGTTATAAAAGAAGTCTTGATTTGATCTTCCTTTTTCATGCGTATTTGGTGGTACCCAGAGTATGCATCCAAAAAGCATAAAAGCTCGGAGCCTGCAGTGGCATCTATTATTTGATCGATTCGCGGTAACGCAAACCTATCTTTCGGACATAACTTGTTCAATCCTGTGTAATCTATACACATTCTGAGGGCAGTTGTGTCTTTCTTCGGTACTAATACCGGATTTGCGGACCAGTCAGTATGGATTACTTCCTTGATGAAATCCGCTGCTAAAAGCCGGATAATTTCCTTGCCAATAGCCTTCCGTCTTCTTCCGTCAAATCGACGGAGACCTTGTTTGACGGGTTTTGATCCGGGAATAACCTTGAGTTGGTGCTCAGCAAGTTCCCTGGGTACGCCTGGCATGTCAGCTGGACACCAGGCGAAAATATCCCAGTTCTCACGGAGGAACTTGATGAGCTCGCCTTCCTATTTGTCGGTCATCCCAGTCCCTACAACGACAAATTTTGTCGGATCTTTGGGATCTAGGATTACCTGTCTTGTATTCTCGGACGCCTTGAGGCTATCTGTTGGCTTCCGAGTTTCTTTTCCTGCCGGCATTTCTTTCGGCGATACCTCCTTGGCTAACTCCTTCAGTTCTTCCTGAGCTATAACTCTTTGAGCGCAAAGGGCGTTTTGCTTCTCCAACTCGTTTGCCAGCTTGAAATCACCGGCAATGGTGATTACTCCTCCTTTGGGTCCTGGCATCTTCAGCTTGTTGTAGATATAGCAAGATCTTGCCATAAACTTGGCGAAAGCCGGACGTCCGAGTATTGCGTGATACACGCTTTCGAACGGCACTACTTCGAAGGATACTTTTTCCTGCCGGAAGTGATCTTTATCTCCGAAGGTGAATCTAGGGAAATTTCTCCTAGGGATCGTGCTTGCCTGCCAGGAACAATGCCATGGAAGCGTATATTGCTGTAGTTGAGCTGGGACTCGGATATCTTCAAGTGCTTCAGTGTATCCAGGTACATTATGTTGATGCTGGATCCTCCGTCCATCAGCACTCTTCTTAGCCTAGTGTTTTGAACAATAGGGCTTACAACAAGAGCTTGTGTGCCGGGTTCCGGGATATTTCCGGGATGATCTGACTGATCCCAGATTATCGGTGTGTTGGAGTACTTCAAGAATTTCGGGGTCGCAGGAACAACCGCGTTTATTTCTCGAAGTGTCCTTTTGGCCACCTTTGCTGACGGGGTTGCTAGGAAAGTTAACATTGCTTCTCCGTCAACTCTCGGAAATTTGGGTTCGCCTTTTCGCTGCTGTTCCTGGATTTTGTCATCAGTGTCCGATTCACTGTCTTCTTTTTCAGCTTCTGGCTTTTGTTTGGCAGGTTTCCTCTTGGAACCCTTCCCTTTATTTCCGGATCCTGCATTGCCTTTCATATGCTTGTTTAGCCGGCATTGCGCGTTTGTGTGGGTTGGTTTCCCAAACTGAGAGTGGTGGACGCAGGGTTCCGACTTAATTCTCTCCCATTCTTCAGGAGTGTAATTGATGGGATCCGGACTGCGGCCTTTCCACTTGTTCCCTTTTCTCCTCCAAAGGCTATGTTAACCTCCTTGGGCTTTGTTGTTGACTCCGGAGTTCCTTTTTTATCAGAACGAGGTGTTTTCTTGGCCAGTATTAGTGACTCAATATTGCCTCCTCTTGCTCTGATATCGTCTTCGGCTGCAGCATGCTCATTAGCGGTTGTAAGCATAGATCCGAGTTCTTTGTGCTTCTTAGAACCGACCATGAACGGTACAAGTCCGGGTTTTAGGCCATTGACGAAAGCATGCATTGCTTGTACGTCAGTTACTCCAGAGCAACTATTCTTCATTGCAGTCCATCTGGAGATGAAATCCACGTATGGTTCGTCTTCAAATTGGGTGCAACGGTTCAGCTGGTTGATGCTATTTGGGCGTTTGTATGTTCCCGAAAATGCTGAGTAAATACTCTCGCCATATCATCCCAACTGTCGACAGTTCTTGATGGTAAACCATTGATCCAATCTCTGGCTCCGTCTAGCAACATTAGGGGAAGAAACTTGACAGCTTCCAGATCTGTCCCGTTGTTGATTTGGACGGCTGTGTAATAATCTGAAAGCCAGGTATCCGGGTTTGTACTGCCGGTATACTTTTGGTAGGTTGGACCAACTTGGCGAAGCCAGAATGTAGGGTTATCCTTCGGATCCTGTCGTAAAAACACTTAGGACCAAAGTATAGATCATCCTTTTCTGCTCTATCAATATGTGCAGAATATCTCCCGGCTGAATGGACAGAAGGGGATCTGCTCCTTTCTTTTCCATTGTTGCGCGGACGCGTTTTTCCGAGGTTATCTCTATCTCTTCCGTTGTCACGCCCTCTGGGATTAGGTGGAGTCCTGCTCCTGTACCTTTCCTTATCTTTAGGCGGTGTCCGAGATCTTTCACGTCTGTGAGGTGTATCGTATCTTCCAGCTTTTTCAGCTGGGTTTCTCGGAGGTGGCATTATTTTGCCGTCATTCCGGTGTTTGTCTTCCCGATCGTGTGGTTTATACCCATCTTTCGGGAGATGAGGTCCGGTTCTAGACGCTGCGTCCCGATTGTCGGGGTTTTTCTTGTCTTTTCTCGGATCCTCTTTTTTATCCGAATCTCCGGGTTCTTCCGGTCCAGGTGCTCCAGCAGCGCAAGTAACCGTTTTGCAGAGGGCGGAATTATCAGCAGCCTCCCTGATCGCTCTTGGCCTCGCTGTTGCTGCTGTAATGCTTTTCCTAGGAAAGCATACACCCCTTGGAGTTTTTCCCCGTTGGAGTACAGATCATTGTTTAGGATGGCGAATGCTACTTCCGCGTTTTCTGCTGCGGTTTTGTATATTGGCTCGCCCTTGGCATCTTTGCCGTTTAACTGCTTTTGCCAAGATGGGTTATAAAACCTTTCTTTTGGCGGCAGTTCTTCCGGTTTTGCTATTCCGGGTAACCTAGTAGGTTTTAAGGCAGATCTATGCTTTCTCTCGTACTCCTCTATTTCTTCCTTCATGATTTTGATGTCATTATGGGTTTGTTGGAGATGTTGCCGAGATCTAAGCAGATGTTGCTGTTGCCGTTGGAAAGCTTGTCTCCTGGCTTCCAGCATCTCAGGGGGTTCATTGGGTCCCACTGGAGTTTGTAATAGTTCTTGCTCTTCCAATTCTGTCATTGGCGGAGCGGTGATTTCCTTAGATTTCTTTTCCGTAGGCTTTGTGCCACTAATATCTCCAACTTCCAGGTTTTCATCAGCGAGATCAGCTGACTTTTTCTTCCGGAGTTTGTACTGGAGTTTTTTAGAAGCACGGTGCTTTTTCTTGGAAGATGGAGGTTTTTTGACAGGTTCATCCTCTGTCATCTCCTTGACATTAGGGAATATCGGAGAAGTTTCTCCGTCTTCTCTCTCTTCCGCTGGCGGAGGGGTTTTAGGGCTTTCCTGGCTGTCGGCACCGGTTGTATCGGCTGGTTTTGACATTAGCACTTCATGGAATCCCTCTTGAAAGGAATTAACTTTTCTTACGAAGGCATCATCGTCTTCGTCTTCGGAGTCGAAGTTATCCGATCCGGTTTCCGACTCCAATCTTGCCTCTATGGCGGCAAGTACGGACTCTGTTTCCGAGTTCATCGTCTGGTTGACGGATGTCGGATCTTCCGTCTCTGTGACGGGTGTTGGTTCTTCCGTCTCTGTGACGGGTGTATTGTTGTCTGCCTCTTGCACGGGATTTCCGTCATCCGTGTTTTCAGCGATCTCGGATTGTACCATGCCGATAAAGTGCGTATCACTGTTTTGTCGGCGATCTGAGCAAAATCCGGCATCATAGTCGTCTTCGACTGGGTATAGGGCGGGTGGGAAATACTTGCTTTCACCGCAGAACCCCATTGCTTCCGCGGTTAATCCGATAAAGATGTTAGCAGATCCAATCGGTAAAACGCAGGCACTTACCAGGTGGTTTTGCGCCGGTATGTAGGATCCATTGTCGAGGAAGTGCCCGACGTCGTCGTCGAATTCCAAGCTTCCGACAGTGATCGATCTTCCAATTCCGCCTAGTATCCCAGATCGGAATTTCACGCCTGACGTCGTTTGCCCACGGTGGGCGCCAACTGTCGAGACATCGTAGTAGTTTTCATAGACTGGGGTGCCATGAGACTACGGTAGAGACGTGGGGTAACGGGATAGCGTAGTAACACAGAACACGGGATTTTACCCAGGTTCGGTACGTCGCGACAGTACGGCGTACCTACTCCTACACTTCTCACTATTTGGGACTAAAGCCCGTATAACAAGGTTACAATGTGAGGGAATAGATCTAGCTACTCGACGAGGATGAACTTCCCTGCGAGTTGCGTAGAGCTTTAGCTTGTGTCTAACTTAACTTAGAACCTAGAGAACTTCAGAACTTATGTAATCTATCTCCCGTCCGGCTTTATATAATAGCCGGATTAGGGCTTACAGAACAAGAAACCTAGAAGACTACGTTTAACTTGTAACTTGGAAAGTAAGGAATCCGTCTTCTCCTCCAAGCCAGATCACGTGGGCCGTGATCCGGGTTCTTCTAGAATCCGGCTTCTGCGCGTCGGACTACTGGGCCGCCCAATGGACCTAAGCCCATTACCATGTAGGCCACCCTGGTAGTCCGGCTCTTTTGTCTACCATCTTCTATACCCCTATTCGGTATATATCCGACAGGCGCCGCCATCATCTGCCAAGACCGAGGTCGAGGCACAGTTTTACCGGTTGTGCCACCACCCCGTACTCATCATAAGCTGGACCACCGTTGGATCTCAGCGCGGGATCCCAAGATACCCCAACCGGTCGACATAGTCCGGCAGGAGGAATCCTCCGCCGCCATGCCCGGGGCCGCCGCCCCGACGCCCAAGTGATGCGGATAGAACCACCGGAGTCCATCACATGCAGGAGGAGACATCCCGCAGCAAGCCGCCGACCGAGGCATAGACGCTCCGGCCGTGGCTGCCTTGCACCACCCGCAGTCGTACAAGAGGGAAGGGCGCCGGCCCCGACGCCCAAGTGATGCGGACAGAACCACAAGACTCCTATGCCTGGGTAATATATCTTTTAATCGTCTCCTTTAATTGTGAAGACGTGCGTTGTACGTACATGCCAACTAGTTCTTATCAAGCTGTCAAACACCTCCTTGGCTTACCCCAACAACCAACATGGGGCCTCAGCCACTTGCTGCCACAATTGCTCAGGCGCCCTGCACGTTCAATGAGGCCTCGCTGCCAGGCATGCACGACAGTGGTAACCTGGTTGAACAGAGGCTGCCATTCGACTTTTGTGAGTCGGCGTAGGGCGAGCTGCAACCCTAGATCGATAGCTGATCGGACTTGCACTGAAGATTTTGGTCTACCAACGCACCATCCAGCTTGTCCCCACTTATCGGCGTACCTGTTGAATTTCTGAAGTTAGGCTTCCCCAAACATATCAAGCAGTTCTCGAACAATTACTAGATCCGGAGCCGTGGGAACAACAAGTTGATCACCTCCATTGCTAGGATGAACAAAATTAGGGCGGTAGCGTCCTTCTGCCTCAATCCCCGGGCATGCTAGATTGTGCGCCCGGGACACCGTTGACAAGCACCTTCGAGCACGTTGTGCGCAACAAAATAGCAATCCGGGAGCATTACGGCTCGCTAAAACCCATCCTACACAAATCCTCAAAAAGGAAGCCTCAAGAGAAGGAATCAAACGCTCGAGAGATATCTAGTTTTAGAAGCACACATTTTTCTCTCCTAGCTAGTGTTGATCCTCCCTGACATTTATCTCACCACCACGAGTTGTCGTGGAGGCATCTCCCCTTGACAAATGCCGACTGATTGGCACTGACAAGATCTCCGAGGATCGGCCTAAGCCGGTTAGCCAATATCTTCGAGATAGGAGGGGATTATGAGTTTAAATAGTATTTAAATAAGTTATTTATTATTAGGATTTGGTTTGCACCAAAGTCTCTTCAAGAAAATAAAATTTATGCTGTCCACTATGTTCTTTTCTTCTCACTTTCTCTGCTGTAAATACTTCTTTTTTGAGGGCATACAAAAATGCCTTCAACCTCAGCCAGGTTGTACGAAGACTGCACGCATACTCCATTGATGTTCTACAGCATGTGAGTACGTGACACATTCTCCTCCATTCACATCTTGCGTCCTGTGCACTGCATTACCTTTAGGCAATGCTCTTATCATCAAAATCATTCCCTTAATTGATATTATGAGATTCTCCATTGGGTTGGGCCATCCGTATTTTGTGCACACTACTTGTTTCTGGATAACTAAAAAAGAGCGAAAACGAAGTCTCATGGGCACACAAAAACCGTGCACAACGAGAGAAGAATATATGCGCCCTAGGCATTGGTTTGACACGATGAACTTATTACTCTACAAGCCCAGGAAAGTCACATGGGCTGCTAAGATCCAGTGACCCGTTTATTTTGAAAAATTCAAAAACTATATTTACATGCTTTCAAAAAATCTGAAAAAACATGGATTTAGTTAACAATGCATTGTACAAGCATACAAAATCACAATGTGTTTTTTTTTGTATTATGTGCTACACAAAAATGATAAAAGCTTGTATATTTTGGAGATTTGAAAGTCCGTATACTCAGATCCACACGTTTATCATATTTGTCTAGCTTAGAATATAAAGTATTTAAAATTGAGATTTTACACATTTGTGGGATACATCGTTGACAGCATGCATGATTTTTTTTCTTCAAAATTTTGAAAACATGTAAATTTGATTTTGGTTTCTTTTAAAATAATTGGACCAGTGGCCACTCAAAAGCCCTGGACTATTATGATCTAACTAGCTTCAGTATTCATGGCTATAAAAATATTGTACTTACTATGGTTATGGATAAACTTTTCTGTGTTTCTATAAGCCATAATATGATTTGTATTTTTCTTTTATACATCATATATAAATAGCTTCCTACTTGCAAAATATGCAAAAGTGGTCCAAGCAAGCATGATTACCCAAAATACCAAACACGACCTTAGTTTTCCATGATTCCAACCACACAATTTAGTTATGATGTTTAACCTCCTAACCTCTTTATTAATTTCACCTTTATGTTAAAATTTAGTATGTCATCATAAAATTAATGTAAATAGGGCCTAGCCTGGTACATAAGTAACACGATGCAGACAATATGTGAAGCTTGTAGAAAAGAGGAAAATGCAAGTAAACACCTAGAAAAGCATAGAAGCATCTCCTCAACATAACAGCCACCACTTGTCGTCCTCCCTAAGTGCGACACACGCGGTGATGCCTCTCCATCCGCACCCCCCCCCCCCCCCCAATGCCGAAAAAACCTCGCGGATGTGGTAGCCGCAGGGCCTGGTTCTCCCACGACAACCAACAGAGCACGGGGAGCTCGTCGCGGTGGCATGATGGTAGTGGTGGTGGTCGACAGTGCAACAGATGTGGCTGTACCGCGTGCATTGGCGACTAGTTGCGACCGATCTGCTCTATTCTAGAGTGATATGGTAGTTAGTGATATGATGAATGCGGTCCTTGTCGGAGCGGCAGGTGTCGGCGTGTGGGTTGTTGGGCTCAGGTACCCAAATCCGACGGCTTCGACAATGGACTCCGCACTCTCGCTGCAGTGGTTATTGGAAGTCTCATGGACGGTAATCCTATGGTTGCGGCTTGATATGGATCCCAGATGCCGGGTTGGTGGCCCCGGTTGGCGGTTTCTGGTGTCGTTGTGCGCTAGGAGGTGGCTCGGCGCGTTGCGGATCTCTGCCATAACCCATCATTTCATATGTCCGGGTGTGTACTTCACGATGCATGGTCGGGTGAAAACCTAGCCTTGGTTGTTGGACGGGTTAGACGGTGACTCCCTCGGGCGCCGCACAGAAGGCATATCGAGGCGATGCTCTCGCTCCTACGCGCAGGAACTTCGGGGAAAACTACAGATCTCACATGGGATTAGGCGAGGGTGGCGCTTTTGCATCGCATGCCTCCAGGGGCATCGTCTTGGATGGTTCCCCTGGCTGGAGGGGCCCGTGGGCATGAGATGGTGGCGGTCGGCGGCGGCGAGTTGCAAGACAAACTTCAGCGACTTTCGGGGCCGGTGCGCAGCCCTTGGCCGGCCTGGAAGTCGAAGGGGCGTCTCCGTTTGGTCATATCCGTGGTGTCGACGTGTGGCGCACGGCATCGGGGCTGACGTTTGGCAACGTGTTGCATTGGTTTTTTGATAAGTTTTTCATATATACTGGCCAACTCTCTCTTTTTTTTTATCAACGAAATGGCAAGTGACTTGTTCCGGAAAAGTAAAGCATGCCCATCAAATGCACATAAATGGACACACGGTGATGGCTGGTTGTGTATGCTTGAGCTTTGCGAAATGGCCGGTCCTGAAAGAGCCAAACCGGTGTGTGTTTGTGCGACTAAAATGATCACCGAGCCGTTCATCGTTTAATCTTGTCTTGCAAGGCACGCGTACTTTGTATATGTGGTCACGAGTGAGTAGCCCTACCTTACATGTCAATACCAGTGGACTTTTGGGCATGTATGCACGAAACTCACGACTCACGCATGCACTGCACTCGATCTCCACCGGCCAGCTAGCTCAGTCTTGAGATATGCATACAGCGACGCCAGAACGTATACCACACGCCCGTGACATTGGTGTATGGCGTACTCAAGTGCCCGTGCCGTGCATGATCGATTAAACGGATAAGCATCCAGTGACCAAATGCAATTGAAGTTGATCTTAGAAACATTTCATTTAGATGCAAAAAAATAAACTAAGAGCATACCTGCTCTTAGTTGGGTGGAGCTAGCTATAGATAGAGTTCAAGCTAGCCAAGTTGGAATAAGCGCCTGAACAATTACAGTACATTATTTAAGCAGGTCGTCACGGCGCATTTTCCTTTGCCTCTCCCTTAATCAAACCTTGTCCATTGGTTTCGAAAGAAATTATAGCCAATGGCGGGAACGTGCACGCATTGCTTTGCTCATGCATGGTTTCCGTGACCCGAATCCCAGGGTTAAACTTAAACGTACCGGAAGCATGTTATTAACGATTGAAAGGTAAGGTAAGCGATGGCGTTTCTTCACCCGGCTACCCGAATCTGAAAAGAAGATACATATATACAGTTATTAGTCCCAGCAAGTGCAAAGTGGTCAGATCGTGCGCCGGACGGCAACGAATTCGCACCATGTTGACGACAAACTTACACCTTAATTAATTTATGCCTAGTGGAACACAAGGTCGGTTTGACGGTGGTCGTGGAACACAAAGAAATAGTTAAAAAATTCAGTTAAAATTTCAGCACTTACTCAAAGCAACACTGAATCAGCCTGACGCGATCATGAAGCAACGAACGTAAGTGGAGAGTATCCACGTATGTATGTAACCGCCGCGCGCGCACTCTACTTACTCTCTGCTGTCAAATTAATTGGCACAGAAAAGTATAGGTAATCATGGATCATAGTCATCTCGCGCCGCCCTAATCCACCACGGCAATCATGGATCCGTGGCTAATGCCCCGGCATTAGGGGAACACCTCAACGGCGACGTAGAAATGAGTCCCCTCTGCACTAGGGGAACACCTCAGCGGCGACGTAGAAATGACCAGGGACGACGGCGAATTGTTAAAGGCCAGGAGCGGACGGTAGATTAGATGCTACTGCCGCTGAATTCCACACCACTGACACTGATATATGCCCACCAACCCCCTACCCCTAACACGTCCCGCCACTAAGCACGCTCGGCTCGCTAATGGCGCACAAACGTTACCATCGACCAACCCCGGACGCCAGGTCCAGGAGGAGCCTAAGTGCATCACCGCTTTAATCCTGTGGCATGAAAACTAAACAACGACTCGTCGTCGATGATGTTTTTTTTCTAGGCCTTTGCCGACCCGGCCGGCCGGGTCGGCGCAAGTCAACTTTGCACCATCATCACGCTCACTCCAGCTCCGCGCTGGCTCAGCCACTGATCGGCTCCTATTTATACGTACGCCTCACCACAAACTGAACCAGAGCAGCAAAGCATTCAGTAGCCAGCGAACCAACTGAGTAGACAGCCCCGCGTGTTGGTTCGTTCGTTGGTTGATTGTTGAGAGGTCGATGGAGGCGAAGGGTGTCGCAGCGGTGGGGGTGGTGCTCCTGCTGCTGGTCCTTGTCCCCGAGGCGTGCCGGGCCGCGCAGTTCGTCGTCGGCGACGCGGCGCGGTGGACGTGGGGGTACAACTACACCGACTGGGTCGTCAAGAAGGGACCATTCTTCCAGGACGACAGCCTCGGTACGTACTAAGTGCTCTGCTACTCTAGTAGTACTTGCTTTCTTCCACCTTATTTACTTTAGAATATACGGCCAAACAAGTTTTTATCTAACCGATGAAGATTCAGTTAATAAGACTACTGGAGTGGCAGTGTTTAAGCAACACCAGCCATGACAACGCCACTTGTGTGTTAGACTAGACACCCTCTCTCAGGCACTTTTAATTTACGTCGATAAAAATGTCCACAGTTTTTGCACTAAAAATGTTCAGTCTACGTGGTGTTATTTTTGCACTAGCTGGACTTTTAAGAGCTCCTTATATCTTTGCTAACAGGATACACACTAACTAACTGCAGCATCTGGTTTCAAACAGCAACGAAATTCTGTTTACAATTGCATAAAGATCCAGTTAACTACTAGTTTGTGGTTTGCACATGAGGTGAAATTTTGTGCCAAAGCCTATCCTATATACAGTAGGTGAAATTTGATGCGGAAACAAGAAAACTCATGTACCTAACCCCACATCAGGGAAGGTCCGACACCACCACTTTCTGCAACCTCGACTGCTCTCATTAGTCATTACCAGCCCATTCACTTCACGTCACATAAGTACTGACCGGACAGACAGTAGATCTATAGATATGAACTGCAGAGTACTGAGGTATACTTACCGGGTTCGGATGGGCGTGCATATGCAGTGTTCAGGTACGACCCGCCGAACGCGACGACGCACGCGCACAGCGTGTACATGATGCGCAACCTGGCCGACTACCAGTCGTGCAACCTCAACGCGTCCAAGCTGGTGGCCGGCGTGATGCAGGGCGCCGGCTCCGGCTTCGAGTTCGTCCTAAAGAAGCGCAAGATGCATTACTTTGTCTGCGGCGAGCGCGGCGGCATCCACTGCACCGCTGGCCAGATGAAGTTCATCGTCAAGCCCAAGCCCTCAGTCTGTCGCGACTGACCCACCGCGGCCTGTTGTGGTTTAACCTTCTTCCTCTGCTGCCGCTGCTGGCTGAAATCATTTATTATGCTTTGCTTCTAAGTTATCAATTGGTACATTTATAGTGTCATGTGGTGTATCTGTGGTGCGTGATACGATTTATGCATGACTCGATTGTGCGTGTGAATTGTGGCGTGTGTTGTTACAAATCCAGGGAGGATGTAATGAGAAATGAGAGACTATGAGTAGCTACAGTGTTGATGAGAATTTGAGTTCCCCAAACGAACAAGATTAAGATGTCCAAGGAAAAATTCTCAAACATATAGATCATATCTGCATCATTATTATTTTCTTTCTAAAACAGGTGTGCTGAATCAAATAACTAATAACTACAATTAGATATCATGAATAGTAAGAGTCTCACTGAGGACTGCACACGATAACAGATTAACAGCAAAAGAATGATAAAGGAGAATGAGGGACGGGTGCAATTCACCAAGTTGGTTTCAGTGATCTGACCATTTGTCAGCAGTAAGCATAAATCTATCTGAGAAATGAGCACGTCTTCCACATGGTTATTCCATCTTCAGTTTCCTCGGCCCAGTGATTATGCAAGTTATTTTTATATGGGCATGAAAGCATCAAAGTAAGCAATGCTCCATGCCCACCTTCAAATGTCCTCCCACCTCAGAATGGTTGTGGACTATACTCACAAATTGACTCAGGTAGACAGCCTTGTTGAAGTTGGACTGCAAACAAGGTCTCGTTGCGGATCACGTGCCCCTTGAGTTATTCCGTGGACTGCATCTTGTTTGTCATCTGCACGCGTGCCCGATCAACTTATGTGGAAGTGATTTCTTCCATGTGCTATCACTCCACTGTTGAGCGGTCTTCATACCTGATTTGCTTCTCCCCTTCAGGTAAAAATAGGCCACAAAGTAAAACCATGCTGAGTGCTGAGTTCACTTGCTCACTCTTTCGTAGTCAAGACATCTAGAAGCTCAACAGATCTCCTAAGTTCTGCCCGACATACAACCTCGATCAGCTTTGCCCAACAACTAGCATCTGGCATGAAGCCAACTTTGACCAATCCATACAATGCGGCTGTGGCATCTGCTACACGGCCAACATCACACAGACCAATCAACAGGTTGTTTGAAGCTGCATAGTGTGGTAAAAATCCTCGCCCGAGCATCAGTCCCAGCAAGCCAACAGCCTTCTCCATCTCTCCACGTGAGCATAGACTATTCATCACAATCCGATAGCTAGCGACGTTCAACCGAACTCCTTCCAGTGGCACCCTCCCGAGCAAGTCCATGGCTTCCACCATTCGCCCATCTTTGCAGAGGCCCTCAATGAGCAAATTGTATGTGACGACATCAGCCTTACATCCTTTCTCCCTCATCTCCATCACAAGATCGATCCCCTCATCGACACTCCCATGTCTACACAGGCACCCGATCAGTGCCGTGTAGCTGACAGCGTCTGGCTCCACCCCAGCACTCCTCATCTCCTCAAACACCAGCTTTGCGGTCTCCACTTCCCCTTTCTTACAGTGTCCATTCATAAGAGTGGCGTAGTTGAAAGCATTTGGCTCACACTCATTCTTCCTCATAAATCCAAAGATCGTGCGCGCCTTCTCCACCTCTCCCAGCCGGCAGAACCCGTCGATGATCACATTGTATGTCAGCTGGTCCGGCACGATGTGGTCTTTCTCGATCATCTCCTCGAACAGCTCAAACGCTTCCTTCATCTTGCCCGCACGAGAGAGTCCACCAATCAAGGTTGAATAGGTGACCAGGTCCGGCCTCACATCGCCGCAAGTGTACTCACGCATTTCGTCGAGCACCCTGAAGGCGGTCTCCGGGTCACCGCTCTTGATGTAGTGCTTGATGAGGATGTTGTAGACGCAGGTGTTTGGGGTGGGGAGGTAGTTGTTCCTGGGGTCGCGCAGGTCGGCGACGAGGTCGGAGAGGACGTCGGGGCGGCGGGAGGTGACGAGGCGGTCGAGGCAGACGGCGAGGGCCTTGTGCGAGACGCGGCGGCGGCGGAGGAGCGTGGGGAGAAGGCGGAGGAGCGTGAGGGCGTGGTCGGCTGGGAGGAGGCGGAGGAGCGGCAGGAAGTGCGGCTCGAGGAACCGGCAGGGCGCGGAGGCGGCCCGGCGGAGGACGCCGGCGGCCGCGGACGGGAGGCGCGCGCGCGCGAGGCGGATGAGCAGCGCGGAGAAGGTGGCGGCGGTGTGCGAGAAGCCACGCTGCTCCGCGGCGGCGTTGAAGAGGTCGAGCGCGCGCTGCCCGGACTGCGACGAGGCGATGAGGCGCGCGAGGTCCGGGTGGTCGACGTAGCGCGGCGGCGGCGAGGAGGGCGGCGGAGGGGGCGCGGGCGGCGGGGAGCGCGGCGCGGCGCGGGTGGGGCTGCGGTACTGGAGAGGCGAGATCCACGGGAGCGGCGCGGCTTTGGCGGGCGCGCGCAGTGGCGGGGGTTTCATGGCCGGCGTTGGAGGGAGAGTCTCGTCGCTCTCGCCGTCTCGGCCACTCTCTGCCTACTGGGGAAAGAGGGGAGAGGCCAGAGGGTGACGGGCGGAGGCTACAGATTCGGCGGATGCTGGAAGTTTGGGTATTGGTTTGCAGGGTGTGGGGGTCAGTGCGAACCGTGGAAATGGCGGGGCGTTGCCGCGTTGGGCCGTTGGCTGTTGGGCGAACGAATGTTCGCGCGGCGCTACCCAATGCGAGCTCCCGGCGCAACTTCAGACCGGCAGCACATGAGCATCCGCTTGCATATCGACGAAAGTGAATTGTGTTCATGTCATCGTCCAGCTTTCCTTAGAGCATCTCTAGCAAGTATAGATATTTAGCTTCAACCACTAGAGCGAGCAATTATCCCTCCTCCGTCCCGAAATGGAGCAAAGATTCGGCGGCCTCGACGCCACACCTCCTACCGGCGGTGTCGGCCTCGGCTTCGTGGTGACAGCTTGGCGATGTAGTCAGAGGAGGGTGACGACGTATCACGTCACCGTCGTCGAGACCAGGGTGGTCTAAGCAGGGGCGGAGCCACACCCCAAGCAACAGGGCATTGGCACTATTTGTCCCTTCAATAACTGTAGCACTTTACAACACTGTTTTGCACTCTTTGTCCTTGTTTTCACTCTTTTGCACTCTTTGTCCCTGGGCCCGACCGAATCCTAGCTCCGCCGCTGGGTCTAAGGTTTTCACCCGGAGCCCTAACGTGACGAAGGTAGCCACAACATCGCCCTCAAGAGAGAAACGATACCCGGAGTCATCGCCACCATTGGCGCGGATGCGCAGAACTTTCGCTCGGAAAAACCTACGCACAACGTCTGTGGAGTCGAATCGACCACTAACCCCGAGAATGGCCTCCGACACGAGCTGGGAGATGCCGCCACCAACTCCAGGAACCCCCATTGTCCGCTTCTCGCCGTCCAAATGGCCAAGGAACGAGACCATCACCACCGCCATGTCGCTTGCCGAAGAAACGCCCGTGCAGCCCACATTCCAGGGCCGCCGCCCCGGCTTCCGCCCCTTCAATCCGATGGACCAACTGCTGGCGAGGTCAATATGTCGGTAGAGTGGGGTCGGCGATAGATCCATACCGAGGGCAACGATCGCAACCTATAGGAGGAGACACATCCTCCACCACCGGAGGCGGTCGCCGGCCGGACACAGTAGCAGGGTCAGTCAGGTCCACATCAACCCATAGGGCCAGATCGGTCCTGACCATCCCCCGCCGTGCTACAACGCCAAGGTTGCAGATGTTCCCTGGCAGCTAGGGTCCCCGTCGTGCGCACTGTCCAGGGACCGTAAAACCCAGATCTGGGCCGAGCAACCTAGCCCCACCACCGCACGAGTACCACATGCCACCGCCGCCGTGTTGCCCGCAGCATCTGTCGTCCTGCAGCACCTCACCACACAGGGACTTGGTCCAGCACCGGATTGAAGCCTTCGCCCCGCTAGTGAAGCCCCGCCACCAGAAGCAATATCACCTCCCGACCATGCGGAACCGCCACAGGGTCTCCACGCCACCCGCAGCCACGCCGACGAACCCCTGCCGAGCTTGCAGCCCCAACGAGCCACTCCGGCCCACACCGTCGCCGCCACGCAGAGGAGAGAAGAAGCCCCGCCGCTGTCAGCGCCCGGGCTTAGCCCAGCGACGCCGTCTGGCGGCGGTGAGGAGGGGAGAGAAGGAGGGAGGGGGTGGAGTATGGCGAGGGGAAGGGGATCCCTCCCGCGCCGCCTGTGGGAGCGACGAGGAGGGAGGAGGCAGCCTTACTCCACTAATTTTCTATTCACCTCCCGCATTTATCGGCAGCAGTCCTTTCTGGCGACAACTTAGTGGGTGTGGTGTGACGATCTGGTGGTTTCAGAAAAAACGTGGTGACAGCTCTAGCTAGTTGTTAGGTGATTTTTTGGGGGTGTGGCTACCCCTATGCTCTTTTTTCCCCCCTCTTTTGATCTGCTTTGTAAAAAGGGTTTTTTCATCACTTTGGAATGCTTGAGGTTTGAAATCCTACTAATCAACTGATGTGTAGAGAAAAAATCCCTACGGATCAAAATCCTTCAAAATTCTTATAGAATACCTTTGAATCAAAGGAGTTCTTAAAACCAAGCAAAGGACACCGGTTGTCCCATACACTGGACCTGACACACATTAGTTCTTCACAGAATAGTTCGAAACATCATGAGCATTAAAAGCACATGCATTGTAATTCAGTAACATATTTCCGAAATGCATATCTGTTCGGAAATTTCCACCAAAGCCCAACCACATGCAAACACATCGATCATGCATCACCGGGTCCAATGATTTTCAGTTTGAGATCATAAGCTTTGGCAAACAATTCATCCCTATTTTCCTGCGAGCCGTAAATAAACGGTGAGACGTTAAACAAAGTAGAGCACATACTTATAATAAAATAGCACCTACGAAGCAAATAAAGACACACCTTGAAAAGAAGATACCGTGAGCTGAACCAAACTGTGTATCCGAGGCCTATAATTTCCAGTATCCTTGGGAGCTGAGGACAGGATCGCAATCAGTTGAAGTTCTGTGATGGTAAATAAAATGTACATTTTGCATAAAGATCTAATGACTACTGACCAAAGGAATGGACTCGGTCACAGAGACTACAGCAGACACAATCCATCCAGCAAAGAAAGCAGCGGTACCATATATGACATAAGTAGACGCCTCCTTGAATCCCAACTGGAATATTCGAATCAAACAAGAAAAACCCGTAAGAAAAATTAAAACTCAACCGCATGTCCATGTCCGTGTACGAGGAAATAAAGTAGCATGGCAAACCACGCAATCTGCAAATGATATGCAGTCCAGAACATATTTCTCCGATAGTGTAAACACCAGTGAGTTTTAGAAAAATTAACAGTGGATTCATCGAGAATTCTCATCATATGGTAAAGCTGACTGATGATACTTGGAGCAATCTCAATTCTAGGTAGCACAAAGAACACATAAAAACAGTACAAGAACCAGAGCTCTTCTCGCATGACTGTCCGGGGCTTCGGTTCTAGATGAAATTTTGCCAACCTCATACCAAATTGGGATTTTCGGTCATCTGAGCATGGCAAAGCTGAAGTGCCATTTGTGATCAGATCATTTGTTTTCCCATTTGGATTGACTTATGGGATTAGATTTTTACAAGAGTCCTTGATTGGAGAAGAGCAATCGGGTAGTTCATCAGCTGCAGCTGTTAACTAAAAGTTTCAGATGAGAACCTCAGTTGTTAGGCTTGCATGTAATCAGGATGATACTCATATTTCTTGATTAATAGTAGAATTCATGTATCGGCCATAAAAAAATGCATCAACTGAGCAAGCTCTCCTCACACTCGGTCTAAACAGAGCCACACGGTACCTCGGACGCAATACAGCGAACACGTCGCGTGCAAAACAGGGAGGTTACCTTCTTGGCGGCGGCCTCGTCAGTGGCGCTGCCCACGGCCACCAAGCTCTGCTCGAACGGCGGCAACAGCACAGCCTCAGCCTCCTTCACCGCCGAATCCGCCGAGGAGTCAGGCTTGGCGCTCACTTGCGTGCCAGCGCAGCGCAGCCCTGGACAAATACATCGCAATAGCGAAACAGTTCGTCAGGTAAGGTTCGAAGCATCCGGACAGACAGTAAAACCGATGAGCCTGAGCGCGTCCTGCTCTGCTCCCCGATGAGCGATGAGAGACCTCGAGTTGGAAGGCTGCCGCGCCGGGCGGAGACCGGCGTGGTGAGAGTGACGTTGTACGGCGACGTGCAGCGGCGTGGGGTGGGGAGACTGGCGGCGCAGAACAAGGCTGCCATTTTGGTAGACTGTTCTGTTGCAGCAGTTCAAGTGTTTCTTGAGGCTGTGAGGGGATGGTTCGTGCGGCGCTCTGTGTATACGGGCGTGTTCGTAGTACTACTTTTTTTTTTTAGTGTAGATTAAGCTTTGGTAGCAATGTCTATCTGATGTTTATGTGTCGTTTTGTTGAGTTTGTTTGTGTATGTGAGTGTGTTCTAACCATCTTTGGACTGCACCTCAACTACCCATAGCATGTCAGTGTGATGGCCATGCCATGTTTGTTTGGCTCGTTTATGTATACGTGGGTATTTCTCCCATCTTTGGAATGTATCTTAACTTCTTTTTTACACCGAAAACTTGGGAGCTTTATTACGACAATAACATTGTATTACAATATTTCATCAAGCTTGGAATTAAGAAGCTCGCGCTTGACTCAAGCCAGCTTTCCGTCCCATTCAACGTGCTTGCATGCTTCACATACAAATGAGCTGGAATAGTAGCAGGTTTAGGGTTTAGGGATCTCCTTACATGCGGAATAAAAAATGATACGAACTTAACAACTACCTCCCCGATCTCATCGAAGATAGGCCCGATAGTAAACCGAGAATTACCACGCAAGAACTAGAGGCTAACTACCTATAAACAATCAGTCTCAATGATCACATGTGAAAGACCTTGGAGATGAGCAAAGATGCCTCCCTCCTGAACAGCAAGCAGCTCCGCAATCATTGGATCTGTTACTCTCTCAATAGGTTTAGACCAAGCAACAAGGAATGTCATATGCGATGGCGCCACAACTCCTGCAGATCAGGGGGGTCCATGTGATGCCTATGACCCTTTTTGTCTTGGCTTATCCTCTATATAACAAAATGGATTATCCCCACTGAAAACATTCTTTCAACAGTTAAGCCTTCCACCTCTTCTTCAGGCACATCAATGCAAGGAGATTCTATAATATGTTCAACATGAGCATCGTAAGAAACAAAAGATAAGATGCTTCAATTCCAAGCTCAAGTGTGCCTCCTTTGTCCTCGGCCCGTACTCGTCCCAAGTAGAATAAGAAGAATAGTGTGGCTAAGTTCTTCAAGTATTTGTTTTCTATGTGTAAGACCACACATGTGAAGGGGCACAAGGCTTTTTTGCTTGCCAAGCAACACCATAGCTAGGGATCTAAACAAAGACCTAAGGGAGCATGACTTTCATAATGAGGTTGATGGTCCGGATTTGGATTGTGGTGACTTGGAGGATTTTCCTATCCCTAATATCAGAAGAGTAGTGAGGTTGTGCTAGCACTACTTGTTTCCTCTTTCTGGTTTTTCGATGCTAACGGGTGATAAGAAGTAGAGTTCTATTTAGGTTGCCCCGATTTCGTAAGGGTAGTTTTCCTTATGATCACAAGCCTTGAACTTATTTTTTTTTATGACTTGGGTAAAATTTAATTCTCGTTTAGCTTGTTTATGTTGGTCATTATTTATTTATCTACCCATGTATTACTTTATCTTGCCCTTGACATGTCATTCATTGCATATCATATTGCCATGCACATGGAACTTCCCAATGGGATCTTTTTTCTCTGTATGTTGATCTCACTAGTTTGTCTTCCAAAGATTATCACTTATATTGGGAGCTTCCGGCTACCTATTCATGTGCACTTTGCATTCAAACACAAATACTTGTATTAAGTGCATAGACATAGGGAGGTCATTTCTTTTATCTTTGGGAAATCAAATTAATGCGTATCATCAAATCATTTTTTTGGGAACTCTAGTTCTAGTCGTTATTGTCACCAAAAAGAGGGATAATGAAAGGCATCTTGCCTCCTTAAGTAGATTTTAGTGGAACTGGCACTAATATTAGAGGACTAATGTTACCTTCAAGTGAAGGTGCAATGGAATAGTGGAAGGAGGACGAGGAAAAGTGCCAACAAGCCTAAGTTGTTGTATTTTCCCTTTGTTAGTGTCATAGATTTTCTGCACTATTAAGATGGGTATTCTCTTGATGAACTTGATGTGATGATCATAACCTATGCCATATACATGGAATATACACATGACATCCACAAATATTCCACAAAATGAGAGAGAGAGAGAGAGAGAGAGAGAGAAAGCAATTTATTAATCCAAACCTCCAACTAGGTTTCCAGGTACATGTGTGACAGAAAATCAGTTTATCGTGTTTTAGTAATGGCCAAAAATTCCAACCCATGGTCACTAACACAATTAGCAATATTCTTATGTTTAGCCAGGTCATCAAATCCTCTTCTATTTCATACCATGCCTACCATGGCAGAACTCTTTTTTGGAATTGATCTTAGACATTTTAAGGTTGGAAAATTTTCATTAAAGAAGTGGACTTAGTCTTATGAGTGGCGGCATTGATATGGCTATTGGACATATGTTCTAGAGAAAATAATATTCAGTTATTAGTTTATCTTCAATTTCATAATTAAGTTTATACCATCATGCTACAACCGCTATATCGCTTGAAAAATGAGTTGTCAAAGGAAAAAATTTGTGTGGGTATGAAGACATAAACAAACAAGAGTTCCTAATCTTTTCTGTAAGATTAGCTGATGGTTTGTAAGATGATCACGTTTTCCTAA